>JBAKBP010026912.1:0-30961 GCA_037953745.1 Lithodes maja
GTGCATGGGGGCGGTTTGTTCGTGGCCACCCCTTCGGGGATCACGGCGTCAGGCAATAGACAGATATATATATATATATATAATAATAATAATAATTGGAAACGCCTCCACAGACTCATCATCAATATTTGCGTATTATTGTGACGTTTAAGCACGTTGTTTTGTTACTTTCAATGAGCTCAAATGTTCATGATTGCATTACTGGTGCAATAATTACTGTATTTGTACCTGTCTTATGGGAGAAAAGGAGCCTGTCTGTGTGATCAACTGTATTCGAGGTAAAGGCAACTCGAATATATGCAGCTCTTTGATTTGAACAGTAGCTGGCTATAGACATATTTAATAACTTATGTAACAAAGAGTTTAATTGAATATGCTAACACTTCTTCCTTTTCACAAAGTCTAATATCCTGAATTTTCCCGAACTGAAAATATCCTCTAATATTTCTGTCTACCATAATATTAAGCTCTTCCGAAACATAATACAATAGCGCACCACCATAATTTTCCTCATAACCTTTGACACGAAAAAAAAAAAAAAAAAAACACAAAATTATTGAGGAACAAAAACTAGCACCCGCTGACATATTCGAAGCGGAATAAATGAAAATTGCAGTATTAGAGTTCAGATTAATAAGGATTAGGAGATCACCACCGCCGTCACGTCATCATGTCCTGTCTACTTGTCTCTCTCTCTCTCTCTCTCTCTCTCTCTCTCCTTCCGCTTTTTCTATGAATATCCCTTAGTCCTTCCTACCCTTCCATTCGATCTCCCTTCCTATACTTGTCACCTGCATAATTTCTAACCCTCCATTCTACTTTCTGCCATAACTCCTCTTCTCCTTAAATGTCTTCTACTACTGTCCCTTCTTTTCTCCCATTTCTTCGTTTCCACAATCCAACTATCCCCTGCCCTCCATTAATCTTTCCTTCCTATCCTCGTTCCAACTCTTTATGTGCTTGTACTTATCTCCCTCCTGCATTCCTCCGTGATACGTGGTCAGCTCACAGAGTTTTGCGCCAGGGCACCTAAGACCAGGAAGCGTTTTTGTATCCCTGGTGGTGGTGTGGACGACGTAGTTGCAGCAGTTGACGAAGTATCAACGCTGGCCCCTGCTAATACAATGTACGTCATCCACGTTGGATCCAACGATGTACAGCGAACCCGGTCGGAAGATTTGCTTTTAAAGTACCAGCAGCTGATCAAGTCGTTTAAGGAGAAGTCATCAAGGATCATCGTCTCAGGAATCGTCCCCCGGCTCGGTGTAGAGAGCCGATTTTACAACATAGCCACCAGCACAAATCGTTGTCTAGCAAACCTCTGCAGGAAGGAGAACGTGGGATTCGTCGACACCTGGGACAATTTCTACTACGATGACTATTTGTTTTCGGACGATGGAGTTCATCTGAACCAGGTGGGAGCAGCACGTTTTGGGCGTCTTCTCAACGATGCGGTGAAGGATTTTCGGAGAAGAAATCGACTCAGCACAGGACAACCAGGAAGGAGGACCGAAGACAGCGAGGACGGCAACCTACAAAGGAATTAAATACTAATCCGTCAAGAACCGCGAATTTGGATAAAGCTCCACCAACACGACCCAAATTCAAAACCGCCAGGGATAACGACCGAGGACCGAGGACAGCCATGAATGTAAATGTAGATCCGACCAGAACCAAGAATTCGATGAAAGAACGTTCTGGGAGTTCAAAAACCGCAACTTTAAAGGTTTTCTATGCAAACTCTCGTAGCATACCATACGCAATAAATTTTCAGATTTAGAGGAACTAGTGTTTACAGAAAATTATAATGTGATTGGCATAACAGAATCTTGGCTCAATACAGAAGATAGAGACTTTTTAGCCGAGTATTCACTTCCCGGTTATGTAATGTTTGAGAACAGCCGAATAAATAAAAATGGAGGTGGCATTTTATTTTATATCAAAGAAAGTCTTAACCCGACTCTCGTGTCAAAACATCAAATTTTGAACGTCGACACATCTTTTGTGCTAATAAAGAATAATAAAGGTACAAAAATAATACTTGCGTTAATATACAGACCTCCAGCTCAATCAGTGCAAACTGACCGAGAAATTTACGAACAAATTGCAGATGTAAGTAACTCACAAGATACCGTAATTTTTGGCGACTTTAATTTACCTGTGACCAAGTGGGGCGATACTCTTACTTCACACTCCGGACATGACTTGTATACGAACTTGCAAGAGAGTTCGCTTTATCAATTTGTTCGAACGCCGACCCGTGGTAATAACGTTCTTGACATTGTACTTGCAACAAAAGAAGAATTGATAGAGAATTTGAATGTTGGTGATGAATTCAGTAACAGCGACCATCATACGATAACTTTCACTTTAAAGTTTACTAGTAACGAACCAAATAGTAGCATCGAAAAAGTCCCTAATTTCAAGAAAGCAAACTTCCATAAACTTAGAGCTATGTTTAAAGAAACTGACTGGAGCTTTTTAATTAACAATAACGACATAAATACATCTTGGAAGTTATTCGAAACCACTTACCTAAAAGCAGTGCAAGACTGCATACCATCGAAAATACGGCGTCCAGGCCATAATAATAAGCCCAAATGGTGGAATAAAGATATTTCAAACTGCCTGCTTGCTAAAAAATTTGCTAATGATAGATTAAAATCCTCACAAAATGACGAAGAACGGGTGAAATTTGTAGAGCTACGACGCAAAGCCAAAAAGTTAATTAAGCAAAGTAAAAAGACCTTAGAGTTACATATTGCGAATCAAAGTAAAACAAACCCGAAAGAATTCTATAGTTTTATCAGAAAGAAAAAAGTAGTTACTTCAACTGTTGGACCGTTAGTCGATGAAAATGGAGAATACACCAAAGACGAAGTACAAATGAGTAATGCCCTCAATACCTTCTTTGCATCAGTTTTTACAACAGAAGACCTCAGTGATATCCCTACACCATCGCCGATTCAGATTGATAATTCAGATGTTCTAAGCAATATCACCGTTACAGAGAGAGAAGTATTGAATTGTTTAGATAAACTCAAGGTAAATAAAACGCCAGGACCTGATACAATCTCGCCTAGAGTTCTAAAGGAAGCTAAGGATGAGCTCTCCAAACCACTGACATTACTATTCAATAAATCCTTGCAGTCTGGAACTATGCCTGATCAGTGGAAGCTAGCCAACGTAACACCGATATTAAAAAAAGGCAGCAAATCCCTACCCAGTAACTATCGTCCAATTAGCTTAACCTCAGTTGTATGTAAAATGCTAGAAACGGTCATACGAGACAGACTCGTAAATCACTTAGAGGAAAATAACATACTTAAAGATACTCAACACGGCTTTCGTAAAAAACGTTCCTGTTTAACAAACCTCTTAGACTTCTTCCACGATATCCTCAACCTCTACGATGAGAGTAAAGCTGTAGATATTATATACCTTGATTTTCAAAAGGCCTTTGACAAAGTTCCCCACAAACGTTTACTGCTAAAACTAAAAGCGCATGGAATACAAGACGGTGTGTTGAAATGGATAGAAAATTGGCTCAGCAACAGAAAGCAAAGGGTAGTCATAAACGGTAAGGCATCTAAATGGACCAATGTAAGTAGCGGGGTACCCCAGGGATCGGTACTAGGACCAATTATCTTTCTAATTTACATCAACGACATAGATGAGGGTCTCATCTGTACAATCTCAAAATTTGCTGACGATACAAAAATTGCAAATAGCGTACTCTCAAAAGAACAAGTTGACGATATGCAACACAATCTAGATAAATTGTCATGTTGGGCCCAAATTTGGCAAATGAGTTTCAATGCGGATAAATGTAAAGTACTACATGTCGGATACCTAAATGAGAAAGCAAACTATTCGATGAATGGCACTCAGCTTAAGAATGTAAACAGAGAAACCGATCTGGGAGTAACAATATCGAGTAACCTAAAACCGAGTCAACAATGTTCAGAAGTTGTTAAGAAGGCAAACAAAATAATTGGCTTTATAGGCAGGTCATTTGAGCATAAATCCAAAGAAGTTATCCTTACCCTTTACAATTCCTTAGTCCGCCCTCTTCTGGAATACTGCGTTCAATCCTGGTGCCCTTATTACCAAAAAGATATAAAGAACAAACCATACGAAGAGCGTCTTAGAGAATTAAATCTATTTCCTTTAACCCAGCGCAGATTAAGAGGTGACTTAATTCAAGTGTTCAAAATCATCAAAGGCATCGACAATATGAACTGTAGTAAGTACTTCACTATCGACCAATCTAATTACACGCGGGGAAACGGTTGCAAAATTATTGGTAAATCTTTTAACTCGCACGAATCTAAGAATTTCTTCTTCAATCGAGTTGTCAACTTGTGGAATGGGCTTCCCCGAAACGTTATAGACTGCATCACCGTTGATTCATTTAAACTCCGCCTAGACAAATATCTCTCATCAAACCCGCGACTGACTACGTTTGTAAATGAATAACTATATTTTATCCCCCCCTCAGTTACTAACCCATCTGTCCTCTACTAACTTCCTAATCCTGCCACGGACATTAGTTCCAGGGCAGTAATTCCCGTTCCAATGTTCCCTTACCCACTCTAAACCACTGTTTGGACACTTGATCCTCAGTGTTTTGGGCCAAGCAGCCTAGAAGGGTCACTAGATCTGTTGTTGCTTGATTTCCTTTGTACTCCTTTGTACTTTGTACTCCCTCCCTCCATCCCCTATTCTGTAACCTCACTCTCTTTGTCCCTCCCTTCAATCCTCGTACAACGCCCCACCCCTTCTATCTCTTTGTCCCTCCCTCCAATCCTCCACCCTTTCTCTCTTTCCCTCACTCTATTCTCTCCATCCATTCCTCCATCACTCCCACCTCTTACCCATCCTCTTTGCATCTCTCCTTCCAACCCTGCATCTCCTACCCTCTCTCCTCTCATTCTCCACCATCCTCTCTCTCTCTCTCTCAGGGGCCTTAATCAAGCGCAGGATCGTCACAGAGGAGTCGACGATGAGCAAGAGGGTCTCACACGGATTTTTGCATTTCCTCGAGGACAATCAACCGGGAGGCGATGCCCTACCCGGCGTTCGAGTGCCATTAGCAGTGATTAAGGGGCAGATAGTCGCTTTTTCTCGACCCCTTTCTCCCTCATGCTTAGCATAATAGTTTTGAGATTTTATGACGTTCATTCCATTAGTGTGGCGATTTAGAGACGTTTCACCCAATTTTGTTGTCAATATTACGATCTTTCGTGCTATTTAGGTGTCGATTTTTTCCTGGCGAGCGATAGCAAGCCTGTATTTTCAGAATGAACCGGCCATCGGCCGGGATATTTTTCTACCAAAAAATTTACATATTTATCTTGAAAGTGGGTCTAGGGGGTGTTTTTTTATATGTTGATGGATGTCTAGCGAGGAAACTAAAATATACATACTGTATATTAATAAATACATGGACCAACAACCAAGTACCAACCCCTTAAAATAGTTCGGTCGTCGATGGCTTTACTCGAGAGATTGCCTTTTTCTACATTATATCCTGTCGCCGGGAGCTGTTCTTTCCGTAGTTATTTCGTACGCGAGGTATTTCTTCTCGCGCTATGCTCATTTGCTTTGTCTTCCAGCTGATATGATGTCGAGATCGTGAAGTGCGCGAAATGGCACTCCAACGTTCTTTCAAATTCCACATCGCTTAGGACGATTGCGAAGGGAAAACGTGAATACACTGTAGGTTATAACACGGAGAGACTTGTATAAACACTACTTACCTTTGGCAATGCTTAAATTATACGACGCATATAACATACAAACATTTTCTTCACGATTGAATTATTTGTGATCACTAAATAATGCAAGAAATCTTATAGACTACGATAAATATGTGAATTAAATAATAATAATAAGGAACACTATATGAAAGCCTTATTTACTTATCAAAAACTCCATAAGGATGTGGAGAAACATATAAGCCCTCTATTTACCTCCCAGACTTGCATTATCCGCCGAGCCAAATAGAGGAAGGAAGTTTAGAGACTAGGCCACCTTAAGGGGAGTGACCTGCTTTTGTTTCTCTCTTTTCCTCTCTCTCGCTGGCTTGTATCCATTCGGCCCCATTCAGCCTACTGTTTTAAGACGTTTACTGTTATCCAGGTGTCGATTTCTTCCTGGCGAGCGATATTGTATGGAGAAATCCGGCTTCGCCGGAGACAATTTTCTATCGAAAAATGTATAAATTTAGCTTGTCAAAAACATTCAATAGAATATGCTGGCTCGCTACTGATCGCCAGGAAAAAATCGACACCTGGATGGGGATAAACGTCTAAAAACAGTAGGCTGATGGGACCGATTGGATACAACCCAGAGAGAGAGGGAGAGAGAGAAAAAAAAACAAGACTGGGCAACCTTAACAAGAGGTGTTGTGGCGCGGAGGCTGCAATTGTACCGGGAGAGAAATCCTGAGGTGCCGAAGACGGACCCATTACGGTGATGAAAACAGCGAGGTGAGGAAGGAGGAAAGAGAGGATAAATAGGATGAGAGAGAAGAGGAGGAGGCTTAGAGAGGAGCTATGAGGGAGGAGAGAATAAATGGGAAGGGATAGAGAGGAGAAATAGGATAAGAGAGATGAGTGGCAGAGGCTTAGAGAGGAAAGGTAAGGGGTAGAAAAAGGAGAAATAGGATACAAGAGATGGGTGGAAAAGGTTGGAGAGGAGAGGTGAGGAGGAGAAATAGGAAGGGCTAGAGAGATGTGAGGGAGGAGAGAGTAAATCGGAAGGGATAGAGAGGAGAAAAGAGGAATCTGGGGGTGTCGAAGACGGACCCATTACGGTGATGAGAACAGCGAAGTGAGGAAGGAGGAAAAGATAGAAGAAATAGGATAATAGAGATGAGTGGAGCAGGGCTAGAGAGGATAAGTGACTGGAAGAAGAGAGGAAAAATAAGATGAAAGATATGTGGAGAGGAGGGTTAGAGAGAAGAGGTGTGGGGGAGAGAGTATAAAAGAGGGGGAGATAATATGAATCTGGGAGAGTCAGAGACGTTGACTTTACGGTGATGAGAACAGTTAGGTGAAGGAAAAGGAGGAAGAGCAGAGGAGAGGAAACTAGAAGAAGATGGAAAAGAGTGAAGAGGAAAGGAGGAAGAAAAGCATAGGAGAGGGGAGAAATAGTGAAGTGAGGGGAAGGAGATAGAATGGGAGGAGATAACAACACAAAAGCAAATAAGTAGAGAGCATAAATGATATTCGAGAGAAGAGGTGAGGAGAATGTGAAGGAGTAAAGAGGAGAGGGAAATTAAAGAGAGGAGAAGAATCCCCAAGTGTCCAAGACGCAACAATGAGGTGAGGAAGGAGGAGGGAAGAGAGGAGAGGAGGATAAGAGAGGAAGGAAGAGAGATGAGACATAGTATAAGATAAATTTGAGGAAAGGTGGAGGAGAGAAGTTGGAGAGGAGCTAAGAGAAGAAAAGAAGCCGGGAGTATCCAAGACGGAGCCATTGCGGTGACGAAAACAATGAGGTTAGGAAGGCGGGGGACAATGTGAGGAGAGGAGAGAAGAGTCGGGAGTGGAGAGTGAGGGTAGTAGAAGAGGAGAGAAAAGTGGGGAGAGGAGAGGAGAAAAGAGAATGGCTAGATAATATAAAACTAGAGAGGGAGAGTAGTGAGAGGAAGAGAAGAGGGGAGTAGAATATAATAGTGACAACAGGAAAAGTGAGAGAGGAGAGAGTAAATGGGAAGGGATAGAGAGGAGAAAAGAGGAATCTGGGGGTGTCGAAGACGGACCCATTACGGTGATGAGAACAGCGAAGTGAGGAAGGAGGAAAAGAGAATACAGTAGAATACGAGAATAAATTTGTGAAAGTGGAAGATAAGGATGAAATAAAAGAGATAGGTACAGTTAAGAGCATAAATAGCGAAGCACCCATTTGGCGCAACACCAAACGCAAACGGGACAATGCAATTATTTATTGAAGTCCTGATGTTACAAAACTTGGCTTTAAAGGATCAAAGATTCAAATTAGTATAACCACATTATATGCTTACTGTTGTACTGTAATTAGTAGCATGGGTAAGAAAAGAATATATTGAGACTCAGATGACAGAATATTGAGGTGGGAAAGAATACAATGAGAGACGTAGATGAAAGACAGTCAATAGTTAGAGAAAAAGAGGATTGAGAGGATAAAAACAAATGGGGAGAAAAGTCGTGGAGGAAAGGAAGGACCTATAAACAGAAATACTATTGGAAATGGTGGGAGAAGACTGAGATATCGGAGCTCGAAGCAGTGGAGGTGAAAACATGAAAACTGTTGTAGGAAGAGAGAGAGAGAGTGGTTGCATGAATTACTGTATGGGAGGAAAGGTAGTATTAGTAAAAGTAGTTGTAGTAGTAGCAGTAGTTTTAGTAGTAGTGATAGTAGTAGAGAGAGAGAGGTAAAATAATCGAAAAACTTCCTTAATATGGGGTGGCAAATAACTCTGGGAAATGTAGCATTTTAACGTTAACAGGAGAGGACAAAGTCTAACAAAAAGTTCAGGAAAATAAAAGGTTTAACACTTAGCTCGAGAGGAGATTGGGGAAGTACTGTTGAAAGTGGAAGGAATTAGATAATGACACTCATAAACATTTAGTCAAGAGTTAACATTCTAGGAAGATATTTATTAATACAACTTCGAAGGATAAAATTAAACTTCTAATAATAGCCATAATTAACTACTACAGCGTACCATGATACTCAAAGGGATAATAGGCCAAACACCGAGCACCATGTGGCCAAATAATTTGTTGCGATGGTACACGTGTAATAAACCAACAACTTTATGGTAGCAATATAAGCGAGACGAGAGAGATGATTGCCACTAAGAAGGCGGGCACAAATGAGGAAGAGAAGGAAAGCAGGAAGGAAGATGAGAAAGCAGGGAGAAAGCATAGATGAAGGCGGGCACAAATTAGGAATGAAGAAAGTATATTGAGGAAAGAGAGGGAGAGCTTAAATGGATGAGAGTTGTTAAGAAAGTAAGAAATTATTATGTTCTCTCCACCAACCTACTCTACTCCTAAAATCGAGTAATGAAATTAACAACCACATGTGGCAGTCCGGGGATTCGAACCTAGGATGCTCACACCGGATGCACACTATGCACTGCACCACGAAGACATGAGGAAGAAGCTTACCATCCTCATATCTGTACATCTCATGTTCATCCACTAAATTGTAAAATGTGTATTTTCAGCTCATGAGGCTGCCATTCTTTAATAAACCGTTTATTATTATTATTATTATTATTAAGAAGGAGGAAAGCGTGGATGAAGGTGGACACAAATGAGGAAGGAAGGAAATTGAGGAAAGAGAGGGAGAGCTTAAATGGATGAGAGTTGTTAAGAAAGGAAGGAAGATGAGGAAGAAGGAGGAAAACATGGATGAAGGTGGACACAAATGAGGAAGGAAGGAAGGAAGGAAATTGAGGAAGGAGAGGGAAAGCATAGATGTATGAGGAGTGCTAGCTTGAGGAAGAAAAGGAAGAAAGGAAAATGAGGAAGCAGGAGGAAAGCATGGATGAAGGCGGACACAAAAGAGGGAGGAAGGAAGGAAGGAAGGAAGGAAATTGAGGAATGAGAGGGAAAGTATATATGGTTGAAGAGTGCTCGCTTAAGGAAGGAAGGAAGATGAGGAAGCAGAGGAAAACATTGATGAATGGAAGAGGTTAGCTTGAAGAAGAAGGATCGAAAGGAAGGTGAGGAAGCAGGAAAAAAACATAGATGAATGAGGGGTACCAACTTGAGCATGGAAAGGAAGGAAGGAAGAAGAAGAAGGAGGGGGAAAGCAAAGATAAATGACGAGTGGTAGCAGGAGGATGAAAAAGTACGATTATTATTACGAGTGAAAACAAAAAATAAAGGGATCTGAGAGTGAATGTACATACAGTATAATTATGTAAGCAGCCGACATAATGATACAAATATTAAGAAATTACTTGTGTCAAGAGCAAAATCGGTATAAAGCAAATAATGAAAATATTGGATAACGTTGGACTATACTGTAAAATGCATAAGGTTGAAATAATAATCCAGTTTTACGAAAATGTTGTTAGACTTTGAGCATTATTATTTGATTTGGACATACGTCAATAGTATGTAAAGTTGAGTCTGAATGTTCCGCCACGTGCCGAATATAAAAGAAACATTTGGAGACGCTATTGTGTTAACATCCTATTTCTATAGCTGCATATACTGTTTGCCCAGGCCTCCAAGCATGTACCCATAGGAACATGTGTACAACCAACATACACGAATACTCCTACAGACACATACATGAAATTAATATACAGGGATACACATACATTCACATACAGTACATACCTAAAATATGCATACATATAGCTGCAGACACATACTGTACGTACAATGTACTGAAATAAGCCTATGGACGCATTCATGTATGTGTGTATGCGTGGGCCAGTGAGTGTGTATGTGCGTACCTGTATGTGTGTATAGTTATGTGTGCCTGCGAATGTGTATGTGTATAACTGTATGTGTGTGTGTGTGTGTGTGTGTGTGTGTGTGTGTGTGTGTGTGTTATTCACTTGCTTGTTTCGTCAAGGGGAATCCACGCAATGCGAGCTAAGCTCATTATTATCGCGCCTCCTTAACTGGGAATGTATTGCGTGAAATGCATGTTAAGTGTTTATGTATCGTTGGAATGGCTGTGTATGTGTGTGTAGTCTGTATTTTAGCCAATTGGCGACATCTGGAAACGAAGGCTTAGGGTTAATCTGTATGGTACCATTCTCACTACGGTACCAGTCTCACCCGAAGGCTTAGGTTGACCAGTAGCTTAGGTGAACCATATGATACCCATCTCGCCTTGTACCATTTTTGCCAACCCCAGATGGGACGTCACAACGTCGTCCACTTATTCCAGGTACCTATTTACAGCTAGGTGAACTGAGGCTAACACATGAAAGGAGACAAGCCCAATTTGTCTCCGCCCGGCCGGGGGATTGAACCCCCGATCCCTCGTGTGTGAGACGAGAGCGCTACCTACTAGGCTACGGGCTGTGTGTGTGTACCTGCGAGTGTGTATGTGCGTGCCTGTATGTGTGTGTGCAATGCAATCAAAATACAAGGGTAAGCGCGCGTATAAGAGAAGAGTAAGAGCCCAATAAAGTAAGAAATGGTCAAGAAGGAAATGAGAGTGGGCAAGAGAGAATAAAGACTGGGAGCCAAGGTCTTAGCCACGGGGAAAGGCAGAGTTCCCCCCTTCCTCCATTTAAGGCGGAGGTAATTGCTTTTTCTGGACCCCCTTCTCTCTCTCTCGTGTTTAACATATTCGTTTTTAGATTTCATGACGTTTGTTTCATTAGTTTGGCGATTTTTGAGACCTTCGCCCCACAACTTTGTCAATAGTAAGACCTTTCGTGCTATTTAGGTGTCGATTTTTTCCAGGTGAGTGATAGCGAGCCTGTAATTTTAGAAGGAAGCGGCCTTCGGCCGATACATTTATCTACCGCAAAGTGTACACATTTATCTTGAAAGGCGGTCTAGGATGTGATTTATTTATGTTTGATAGAGGTGTAGCGAAGAAACTCAATAAGAAATTAATAAATATATATATATGACCAAAAAACAGGAACTACCCACTAAAAATATTACAGAGAAGGAGTGAGTTAGTCTTTTCACAATACCTTAACCCCTTGAGGATTATGACTCGTCGTAACAGTACATTTTGGCTATCATTAGGCGCTTTTATACAACTTAGGAAGGAAATGTGGACGGAACATGATAAAGACTCTCTCAATTGACCTTCTGAGGTCTATAATTATACCCTTTCTAATCTAAATAAAACCGTCTAATAATAGCCAGAAAACAGACAAATTGCGTCATTACATTTTGAAAGGGTTCACCTTTTCAGTAAGCGAGGATACGTTTCCTATTTATATTCAGAGTATCGATAGACGAATAGATTTAGTTGAGAAAGAAATGTTAGAATTCATAGGGTAAATTAAGAGAGTTTTTGCCCCATAGTTTCCTTACCATCAATCCAAAGCTACTCGAAATCGTCTATAAACAGCCAGGATATAACAACACAAATGGGTCGTCATAATCTCAAGGGGCTAAGACTCAATATGATTTTGTTAAGGGGAGATTTCCACTCGAGGGATTTTTTTCTTGATCCCTTTCTCCCTCATGTTTAGCCCCATTGCTTTTGAGAATTTAAGACGTTCGCCCTATTAGTTTAGCGATTTTAAGAACTTTCGCCCCATTTCTGTCAATTTTAAGACCTTTCGTGCCATTTAGGTGTCGATTTTTTCCTGGCGAGCGATAGCGAGCCTGTAATTTAAGAGGAATCTGCCTTCGGCCGGGACATTTTTCTACCGAAAAACTTACAAATTTATCTTAAAAGGAGGTCAAGGGGGTGTAATGTTAAGCTTGATGGAAGTCTAGGGAACGAACTAAAAACCTCCCCTTAAGCCTTCATGTTCTGGCTAACTCCTAGAAAACAAATTTGGGTACCGGGCATCACGTAAAGTATACTAACTCCTTCGGTTCCGGTGACGCCTCTTGTATTTGATTTCAGCTACATTTAGACGATTTTATGAAGCTTAGGAAGAATATATGGTAGCTAAAGGGATTAATTGAGACAGTCTGTAGCCTTTTAGTGGAGAGACATCCTTTCTATGCTGAACACAATTGTCTACTAGTTGCCAGAATATAATGAAAAATACATCACCGGTACAGAAGGGTTTAATGCCATCACAGTAACCAGTCCCTAATAAGTTGCTATTGTTTCTGTTTGATATATTATGAGGGAACGCAAAAGAAAACAGCATAAGCAATATTGTTTTGAAACACTCAAATGAGAAATACTGTACCTAGTCTGATTGTCCTTTCCTGTATTTGAAAACAAAATAATAATAATAAAAATAAAAATGGTATGTTGGAAAATTAATTCAAATAATAATAAAACAAAAAATAACTTGAAAACTGCATTTAAAGTTTAAAAGTCGAGTATGCACAAGAGTAAATGTAAAAATCAAGAGTCTGCAAACCCCGTATCCTGTGTGGCTTTTGATCGGAGAGAAAAACTTTTGAAAAAGAGAAAATCTATCAAACGGGTGAGGAGGGGGAATGTTTGCTAAAAAGAGGAACAGCTTAAAAGTGAGCAGACAGGCATAGTTAGCAGAAGAAGAAAAAAACAAGAGTGATTTAAGAAGAGCAGATTGCAAATATGAATAGAAATGTAGGAACGCAGGTAATTTCTTTATAACTGAGGGATAAGAGTGGAAATAAGGTGAACACAAATATAATGAAAGACTAGTGACACAGAAAGCTCGAACATGTTACACAGTGTATTTAAGAGTGAGGTTTTGACAAGAGTTAAGCGTAAAACAAGAATATAGGCATGAATTAGTGGGACAAAATAATGAAACTAGCAAGAGAGCATGTACACAAACAAATACATTCGAGCAACAGAGAGAGTTGAAGCCACAAACGAGAGGGACGACTTTTAAGTATATGCAATGCAATTAAAAGTTAAGGAATTAAGAAACTGAAGGGTACGTACAAATTCGAGTTGAAGACCGAGAAGAGAGGTTTGACCTACGAAAGACAAATACGAGTGTCCGTTGCCTCTCTACACCTCCACTCAAAAGCGAGACATTGAGTTATTAGGGCTTGAAAACGACTTAAACTGAAAACAGACAAGCAACAAAGGAAGACAGTGTGCGAGTGTATATATATTTGGAGTGTGAGAGTTTAAAGATGTAGAATATACTGCAAGGAAAAGTAGTAGCATGAGCTTAGTGAAACATTAATACAGCTTGGGAGAAAGGAAATGGTAAATAATATACCAATTGACCACTTGCGAGTTTTGGTCTATAAGGAAGTTGGTGCTGTGGCCATCAATATCTAGCAGAATTATCAGCTAAAATACGGTCATAATACATTTATAAATACATTAAACCAAATTTATCATACTTTCTATCCATCAGAAACTCACATTATTATTGCATTTCTTGTTAATATCGATGTTCACGGCTCCAACTTCCTTATAGCCTGAAACTCGCAAGTGGTCAATTGAATACAGCAGAAGAGATTGGAGCTGAGAGAAAAGTAGGGAAGGGCAAAAAATAATGAGAGTTGAAGAGAAAAAAGGGAGGGTGGGGCTTGAACCAAAGAGTCAAGCGTATGATGAGGAGAGCCTGCGTGTGCGTGAAGTATAAAGGCAGTTCAGGAGTATTAACGGTTTGTATATGAAATTTACGCAGAGGTGCCCTTCATTACATATTTTAGTTGCCATATATATTATTTTAACTCTCTAACCTCACCCAAGCTGCTTACCAATGCGGCCCTCTGCCACAGTTGCAACCCCCTCCCCCACCCTGCAAAAAATAAAAATAAATAAATTAATACAAAATAAATAAATAAATGAAACAAAATAGTGGTGTTAATTCGCCATCTACACCAGCACATCAGGAATTGAGTCGTTGTGTATAGATTATTTTCACAATTAAATGATATAAATTATTAACGGACTAAGGAAGAAAGCATATCAGTAATAGTTAAAAAAATAAAAATTGGAAATGTTGGTTTGTAAAATAAACGCAAAAGGGGAGTAAAATAGCAGGAGAGTTTGAGAAGGAAAGAGAAGGGAGCTTGCTTGAAAACAGAACAGTCCAAAATATGAGAATCGAAGAGGGAATAGAAAAAAATATAGTCTGCGAGATAAAAGGCCAAGGTTATATTCAGAGGGCAAGGTAAAGTGGATAAATAAGACCTTGGCAGCGAAAAAGGAGAAAGGGCTTGAACAAAAGAGCTAACTTACGACACCTAAATAACACGAAAAGTTTAAATATTGACAAAGAAAAGGGGCGAAAGGTCTTAACATCGCCAAACTAATGTGTCGAACGTCTTAAAATATGAAACTAATAGGGCTAAACATAAGAAGAAAAACAAATTCCCTTAATATTTAGTGTGGGGTGGGGGTGGTGACGTAGGGTTGGCAATCGCTGCTCTTAACCACCACCAACAGTCAGTATAATAAGACCTCTTGTGCTACATTTCGCACTTCTATCAGGGGAACGTGGACGTTTTTATTTGCTTATTTTTTGTTTTTATTATTTTTTTTTTCATTTCCTTCCTAGACCTCCATCAAGCTGTAAAAAATACCCCCTGGACCCCCTTTCAAGATAAATTTGTACATTTTTTTGGTAGAAACATATTCCGGCCAAAGGCCGTTTACTCTTTAAATTACAGGCTTGCCAGGAAATATTAGACATTCTAAATGGCACGAAAGTTCTTAATATTGATAAAGAAATGGGGCGTAAAGTTTTAAAATCGGCAAACTAATGGGCCGAACGTCTTAAAATCTAAAACAAAATGAGGCTAAAAACGAGGGAAAAGGGGGCCCAGAAAAACCGACCCATCCCCTCTTAAGAGGAAGTCGCTTGTGAATGGAACCTAGTTGAAGAGTGAATAGGCAGAGAGGAATAGGAACAGACCAAGAATTAAAGAAAATGAGAGTAAAAGAAAATGAGAGTTAAAGAAAACGAAGGCTTGAGATAAAAGAGTTAAGAGTGACGAGGAGAAAGTTAGTGTGGTCATGAAGGTGAGGGTGGTGGTGTCAGTCGCCACTCTCCACCACCACCACTACCCATACCCGTGGAGGCCTGCCGCTGTTACCTTGATTAAACGAGGGGGCTACGCTCCCCCTTTACTCTTTTACACGTTTACACTATCTCACGCTCACTCTTTTTCTCTGTCTATCTCTTTCTGTATCTAACTCTAAATATATTATAGGAATCAGAAAATAGAGGAAGGAACACAAATTTAATGAAAACAATTTCCATGAATCTATTTATGCTCTCCATTCACGACTGCTTGTTACGAATATATGTTTTCGTGGCTTGCAGATTGCAGGAGAGTTACTCGGAACTAAATTCCCGATATATGAAATTCGGAGTGTAATGAAATTCCGAAAAGCGGATGTCATGCATCATGGTTGAAGTATTGTTAACCCCTTCACGATATGATGACTCGTTTCTTAATTTTAATCTGGCTATTATTAGACATTTATTAGTAGTTTAAGCAGGATCTCTACGCATTAAAGGGGTAAACAAATATCTCAATAAACCTTCTGACAAAATGTGTTCCTAAGCTAAATAAAATATTTTAATGATAGCCAAATGAATGGAAAAAGCGTGTCCAGGTATACTGAAATGGTTGAGTCATAACCATTAACAAACATCGTGCTACACTCCTTTCATTACAAGTAGGCCAGTAAATATGACCCCTAACCTCTGTATCTCGAATAGGGATAGAACAAATGGGTTTTAAGTTTCCTCACCGATTCCCTGGCTGACTCTTCCCAAAATATAGGAATATTACTTCGATTTTAAGTTATAGGTGCTAGAAGTTAAGATTTGTTAGCTAACTATTATGATTATACTATACCAAGTGCAAAAATACAAATAGGTGGTACAATTCTATCAATATCGACAAAAATATTTACTATGAAAGCATAAATGCAAAACGAAATATATCAACTCTTTGACTAAAAAAGGTGTCCAGTGCCTTTTCTTAAGCTTGCAACCTTTTTACAAACTTTGGATTCTTACGACTGAAACCGTTTTATCAACCCTTCGCGATATTTCACCTGAACTTCAATAAACGGTTTTCTGAATTCGCACAGGATGACTTTATTTTTTTCCAGTTCCACCTTTTATAAGCTCTCCCCTTCTCTTTCTTCTCGGGTTCTTATTCCCTCTCCCTTCTGCTTTCCCTTCCAGTCAATCTCCTCAAGTTTCATGTTTTTATTTTTATGCCTTTTGGTTTTTGGTTTGACGTATTACATTTCGGTCTCTTCATGTTTCTATTTTAATGCCTTTTTGTGGTTTGGTTTGACGTATTACAGTTCCGTCTGTCCCTGCTCTTTCGGGGATGTTGTTTTTCTGATCACGTTACTCGTTCAGATTTTCGATGAATTGTTAGTTTGATTCAGTCGTGAACTAAGGTTTTTATATATATTCAGGTTAATGCCAAGTGCACTACGAGGCGCATATTTTCTTAGGTATTGTACAGCATGTGCAATATATCGCACACGTACACAATATCATTCACACATGCATGCTCTTACATACATAAACAAACTTACTTTACACAGAGGTAATGGGATTGTAGGAAGTGACTGACAAATATATATATTGATAAATCAGTTTAGCAATGCTTATACAGGTAATCTTTTGCTATTAGGCTTACTTCACTACGCATTTTACACTTTTGACTTTTCTCTTAACCCCTTGAGGATCTAAGACGTAATTTGTTGCTATCTTTCTGGCTATTATTAGACAATTGTATTTAGATAAGGAGGAATATCTGGAAATCAGAGGGTTAATTGGGATAATCTTACCCCTTTTCATTCCCACAGATCCTTCCTAAACTGTATAAAATCGTCTACTGATCGCCACAATAAACTGTCAAAATGCGTCATGATCCTCAAAGGTTTTTCTTAGAAACCTTCTAAGTGACGACAACCATCTTTAAAAATCAGAGGTTGGCACGAGTCCCCTTAAAAAATGAACCCTGTGTATCAAGTGCAGGAGGTCTTTGAAGTGGAGGGGTGAGGGTGGAGGATGTATGGGAGGGGTGTCGGTAGTGGGGCACGAGATACCGGCCCCTCCCCTCCAACACCCCTCTCTACAACACGTTTCTTGTATGTAACCAAGATAGGGCAGTCTTCATAGTTGAGGACAGTTCTTAAGAGGGTATGGCTTAATATGCAGTCTATTTTCTATTAATGTATTTATTACTTAGTTTCCTCGCTGTACCTCCATCATCCCCAAGGTTCCCCTTCTAGATAAATTTTGACTTTTTTCGGTATAACAATTCCTCCTAAAGTACAGGCAGGCTATCGCTCGCCAGAACAAAAATTGACACCTAAATGGTACGAAAGGTCTTAATATTGACAAAGAAATGGGGCCAATAGTCTTAAAATTGCCTAACTAATAATTAAGCCAAATGTCTTAAAATCTGAAAACTAGTGGGACTAAACACGTGGGAGAAGGGGGACTAGAACTATCAACCGTCTCCCCTCAATGTAACTAAGATAGGATAGTCTTCATAGTTGAGGACAGTTTTTAACTTAAAAACGGCCCTAACCTAAACGACCACAGGCTCATATGCTAACTTTCCTCAATTTAACAAAGCTAAGCCTAACCTAACGTAACCAAACCTAGCCAAACTTAAACTAACTTAACCTAGCCTAATATAGCTCCAACTCACCGGAGCTTGTTAGAATAATTGTGCCTGTTTGGATTGTTACGCAATTTTCATCATATTATGGTGACCATTTCAAGATTGATTTTAGTTTATAATCTACCTCCACGACTCCAACAGGTAAATACGATCTCAATATACCCTCTTAGTAACATAGGTCTTAAACTGCATACAATCATCTAATTTTAGCCATAATCAAAGGCAAACAGGTTTCATGTTGCCGAAGGGGTTAAAGAGTGTGGCTGTTTGGACATCCTCCTCCTCTGTCAGCCAAATTCATAAACATTACCTTCTTTAAGCCTGACACATTGATGAATGACGTGAATAAAAACAAGCTTCTGTCTTAAAAGAATGGACAATATCAAAGTATTTTTCATAAATGAACGTGAAGTTCCTTAGTTTTTGCTCTTGATGGTATTGATTGACAGTGCCTTTCCAACATGTTTAAAATTTCGGCTCTGCCGTCAATGGAATAAGGAAATGGAGCTTTAACAAGAAACCCAAATTGTCGGAAAATGTGTAGCCTAATGACAAATAGTAGCTTGATGTTGCGCCACATGCACCGTAGCAATGTTTCCTTAGTATGCGCCCATTTATCTTCCTTATATCGACGCTAGTGTCGTACGTGGAACTGACCCTAACTGCATATATGGCAACAATGATAACGATCATGCCCCTCAACTTTCCCTTCATAATTGCTGAGGGGCACAGTACCTTGGGTGGGGCTTTGGTTCCCGGGCGTTTCCGCACCCTTCTCAGCTCCCCGCCTCAGAGTGGCTTCGGTCACCTGGGCTTTAATAGTGGTAAGCAGGGAGGGTTTAGTGGGGCCACTCGGTTATGGCCTTGGCCTTGCTCAGGTTCTTGGAGTTGCGCGGCTAGACAGCCTGGGGAACAACAACAACGATCATGCTAGCCTAGCTATACCTAGCCTGAATTTATGAAGAAAAAAAAACAGTATTGCTGCATGTATAAAGCTTGCAGTGTTAGGTGGTGCAAATTCTATTGAAATTAGGGTTAACTATCACCAATTTGACGTGAAACATTGTACCAGTTACTAATGCATGTGATTGTACAAACTGTCCAATCTATGTTATATCGGACAATCTTGCTCCTCGGCAGGTGAAATGGGGGTAGAGGGAGCTAGGTGAAATGGGATGTAGAGATGAGGAGGTCGAGAGAGGGGGGAATCGGGGGAGTTAGGATCGAGGGATGGGGGACGGTGGAAGGGGCAGGGGATGGAGAGGGGAGGGTAAGGGGTTAGCGGACGGAGGAGGCTGGGTCAGAGACAAGCGAGTGAAGATCAAGTGGTTAGGGACAGTGGAGAGGACAGGTGATGGAGAGGTGATAGGCCCCAGTGGATATTGGTCATCTGTACTTAAGTAAAGAGCTTTTATAGTCAAATTCGGTAATCACAAATTTTCTGGGAGCATTTCTGAAATATTTTGCACTGGTATCGGAAACTTGACTGATGAAAGATGAATTGAGGTAACCGAAATATATTAAATGTTGACCTCATAAGCTGCCAGACCAGTGTTGAGGATAAATGTTGAGGGAAAAAGCGCTCGTGTAATACCGGCTTTAGGAGACGAGTGGATAAGAGGGTCGGGGGGTGGGGGACGAGGCAGGTGAAGGAGAGAGGAAGGTAGGGGTTGGAGCAGAGGACGGAGAGCTGATGATGGCTTGATTAATCACGGTTAACTGGGGCCCTCGACTCTCAGATAACCTGTACGAGCATAATGTACACCCGAATTAAATAGTTCATTGACTGTTCCATTTGGCTTCACTGGTAAGATTGTTGGATTGGTGTACTTCTTGCTGGAATATCATGTTGTACAGTCATTTCTAAAAAAAATGGCCCAATTATATAACTATATATTCCTCAATGATTCAAACAAACTTAATATTACCCAAAAACTGGTTGAATCATTAGTAAACGTGCTTTGACCAAGGGCACTCAGGATTGTTCTTGCAATTATATCAACTAGCGTATCATTGTCTGGCTAGGAACACGGCTAAACAAAAGTCATTACCAACAACAATAATAAGGTTTAACTAGAAATACGGGTCTAAATAAGAGTTCTACTATGGGTAGGGTTTGAAATCAATCGTTATTTTGCAAATTATCGTATGCTAATGTGTCAATGTATATATAATCATCTGAATCTAATGAAGCCTTCTTAATCTTTCATAATCGTCTCTAGGAAGTTTATAATACGTGGTTCTGAGTAAGCCTTACTATAGTTTATTTTCCCCAGCTGACGGTAATTGCCACAATCCCATCTTCCCTTACATATAATTACTAGCAAATTAAATGCTACGACTACGGCTACTTGTCGTTCATATATCGCAGAGCCATACCGCAATTTCATACTTTGTCATTAGGTATCGACACAATAAGGGATTCGATTTATCGTCAGCTGGAAGAAAAACGACTATATTTAATGTAAGGCTCTGGTGATTATTTCATTGTGAATTGATTAATAGTGTATAGTAATTTCATATTTAACCTTCTCAGTCAGATGACTCCCATTTTAGTATATTTTAGCCATCTGGAGACTGTTTTATTCAGCTTAGGAAGTACCTCTTTAAAACTAATTCAACTACCCCGTAACAAAGGCATGTTCTTCTATATGTAATATCATTGTTAGCAGTTGTCTGTAATATAACACAAACTAGTGTTTTCTGGTTGCATGGTCTTATAAAACAAACACTGGCAGTTGCAATTATATAGTAATATTGGTCTGTGAAGTCCAGGAATATTTAACAAAATCGAAAGGTCGTAAGAGTATAATATCCCTTTGAGTATGAGAAAGGGTAAACAGACTCGACTGGAGGGAATGCGAATATATATCTTTGATACGAGTGAGAATTCATCCTGTTCTGCACAACACTGTCGATTGATAGCTAAAATAATGTTTGAAATGGAAAAGGTTAAACGAATCCAGTGACCGAGTTTATCAGTATTTATTCTCAAAATTAAGGGAAATTAAGTTAGCCTAAATTACAGAATTATTGAACACACAGTACTGCATACTGTAATTATTTATAAGTACAATTAAATTACAAATATAATAATCAGCGTTCCATGTCAGGTAAAGTGTCAATAATACTGCATAGTAAACCTAGTAGGTCACGTATCATGTTATAATCAAAGTGCAATTAGCTAAGCTAATTATGAATTGATATCTTCAAGCTTTTATTCTGGAAATACACCTAACGATGATAGTTATTTATGTGTTAATTGTACTATACACATTAGGTAGTCAAACCATACATTTTCCCTACCTTGTTTGATGCTTATCCAAGATGAATTAAATCGAGATAAAATATGTAGACACTTTCTGTCCTACCGGGGAAAATAAACATCATACCCACACTCAAAGGCGAAACACGTGAACGCTAATTGTTCTAACCTTGAATAAACTTACCAAAAGTAAGGAGCGACGAAAATAAAAAAATAAATCACGAGTAGAACAAATAGCGTAGTAACTTATTCATTCGTTTCTCTCACAATTTTACCACCAGGAGGGATTGCAGCGGGTGAAACAGTATCTCACACGGAAGGTAATTTCATGGGCGGCAGATTTTCATAAGAGCTTCTGTCTCGCAATGTTTCGGGCAATTGGAATACATAAAACGACTTGGGAGCGCACTTCTGGTTTCAGTGTTGTAATTTTTGTCATTACGAGTATTTGTTGATTGCATTAATTGAGTTTAGAATTAAAGCTGGTTGGTGTATTTGTTGATTTCATTAATTGAGTTTAGCAGAAAAGTTGGTTGGTGGAAAAATATGAATATTATAGTATACTGGCACCAAAATGGCGTCCAAGGAATAAGATGGTCATTCTCTCTTACTTCAGGATCTCGTTTTAGTTAACCCCTTCAGTACGCTGACGCCTTTTCCTAAATCCAGGCAAAAATTAGACGATTTTATGCAGTTTAAGAAGGACCAATGTTATTCAGAGGATTCATCGATATCGTAGCTACCCCCGAGTCGTAGAGGTAGATTTTAAGCTTAATAAAATTGTCTAATGGTACCCAGAATATGATGCAAATTACGTCATCGTGCTACTGCCAATACACGCGAAAAAGTTTTATTTACGATGGTCGTTCTCCAAAATCACCCTGGCAACGAGAGGCACATAATTTACGTCACAGATGCAGGTATTACGGGTTGCGTGGGAATTATATAAAGTATGATCCAGGATTCATATACAGTAATGTTCCCACTTTATTCAACATCTGGCTGACATAATTACAGTGGAAGGAGTACCAGAATACTAACCACGACATTTATAATACACCATCTGTACTCTTCGGACCCAGTGTTCCTTCCTGGCAGACGGTCCAGGGTTTGAATAGTTTAGTGATCAAAGGAATCAAAGCTCAAATTATTATATACTGTGAATACGGATATACAGTATATTTCCTTAGTGTCATATAATAGAATAGTGTTTTAAATACTTTCAATTCGGTTATATTTATATATATATATATATCCTGAGTGTCATAAAATCGTCTAGTGTTAGCCAGAATATGTAATACGGAGTCCAAGCCACGTTAATTTCTATAAGGTTGTCTCCCTTAGATGGGTTGCCGACCAGGCTGACGTGTCCCATCCTTCACTCACCAAAATTAAATTAGTATTGCCAGCTAGTTTATGGAGGTAAATAATTTGAAGTAATTTATTTCGTAGGATTTTGTTTTTTCATTATAGACCTGTTATGGTATTTGGCTACGATCTCAACTTCTTTTATCTCTGTTTATCGCTCACTTGCTCTCTCCCTTTAGTCAGGATATACTGCATAGGACGAATACAAACAAGGTAACTGGGAAGGCCATAGTACCATAGAGGCAACAGCAAGGAACCGATTTTGAGAAACTAGACAGAGCAGCAAGAACATTCACCAGGTTGAGTAAATGAAACGATTGTATTCAGTTTAGGAAGCATGCCTAAGAATCGAAGGTGTAAAACATATCTACATTTACCCTGACTATCACAAACTTCACTATGCAAACAATCGTTATTCTAATAATAATAGCCAGAATAAAAAATAGCATTCATCACGGTAAAGTGAAATGGTTAAAAGCATCGTCTAATATCACCCTTGGAAAATAACATTCATCAGGGTATACTCGCATTTTAAAGAACATCGTTAACTATATAACACCCACGATAAAATTAAAGAACACATAATTTTATACAATATTGGTTAAGAAAAATCGTCTACAGAATATAATAAAAGTATCAATGATGATTAACTGAAGTGGTTAACAATATCGTCTAAATATACCCCGAGTATATAGAAGAACGATAAATGGCACACTGAAAAGGTAAAGAAAATCGTCTAATATTAACTAGGATTAAAAAAAAAAAAATCATGAAATACTGAAAGCAATATTGAAGAATTATATAATTCTCAGGTACCGGATAATAGAGTACCTGCAGCTGCTCTAGAAACGTACAAGAAAAAAGACAAACTAGGTGAAAAACTCGTGGCTCCGAGGATTAAAGTGGAGGAGAATATATATGAAAGGCTCAGGTTTATTGCAATCACTGGTGCTCTTGATGTCGAGGATAGGACAGAACTAGAACAAAAACCAAACCTATATTAATTTGGGTCAAAGAAAGACTATGTGACGCAAAATAGAGCAGGTATTATAGCAATGTTTGTATACACTTTTACTAGCAACATAATTATATTGTAATGCTTGAATAAAACCTAAAACTAATAACAAATAGTAAAGTATGGTAATCGAAAACAGGCCAAATTAGAACGGTCATAAAATAACATTAAAACAAATAACATATCAAAAATATTCTGATAGCTTACACGGTGATATATTTTTGATTGATATTGACGATAATCGAAGAATTGTTTTCAAGTTACACCCTGACAATAATACATTGGCATATTAAAACCAGTATATATCGCACGAGCGCTTTTCCACTTATCTAACTTAAGTTACGGTACAATCGTGGTCATGAATACCTGAACACCGCATGATAAAAGCAAAATGGTAAACAATAGCTAATGAAACTCAGTATATTCATTTTTATGGCTCAAGCTGTTATCAAAATAGTTTGCCCGTGTCACATAATTGTCCTTCTAAAATTCCTATCTACGTCTGTACCTCCAATATAGTTCCTGATACCAAAGCAAGATATTCCAGAAATGGTACCGGTAAAAATCTGGACGATCACAGAATTTACGATAAAGACTCCCGTGTGATGCTCACTTCAGTACTACGCAGGGTATGCATTCCCCTAGTATTACTGTCCACCTAAAGCAGCTTTTTTCCTTACATGTCCTACTACCTACATGTCTATTATTATTATTATTATTATTTATATCATTATTATGATTATTATTATGATTATTATGATTATTATCATTATTATTATTATCATTATTTTGATTATGATTATTTTTATTGCTATCATTATCATATCATTACTAAATTATTATTATTATTATTATTATTTGTATTGTTCATTTACTTGTTATGGGCTCTCTACAACACCGGCCTGTTGTATCTATCGTTTATCTTCCCTTTACCTGCCATGGAGAGCTGGAAGGAGCTACAAAAACAATTAAATGTAATCTTAAGACTGTAACCTCTCAACTTCTACTTCAGGCCTCCTTTTCTCATTGACCTTAGGGTTCTATTGTGTTTAGAATGATGTAACTTATTTAATCTCGTCGTTGCTCCTTTTGGTACAGTACACTCAAAAACAAAATACAATATATGATACAGTATATAACCTACACATAATTTTGTATCGAACCTTAAAGATATAATAGCCATAAAATATCTCGGAGGTTTCAGAATTTGTCATTATGAGGTTCAAACATGTAAAGAGATGGGAAATTATTATGGCTTACAAATGCACATACTGTAGATCAAAGAACACCCCGTTCTTAACATTAATCGTCCATTTTAGGACATATATACCAATAGGTATCAGTCCTACTTGCCATGGACTGTTTGGAGTTAATTATTGTTAAGTATTGTATACCTATGTAAAATGTTCATGTCAATAAAAGTTTTGAATTGAAATTGAATTGATTGAAATTTCAAACCCCAATGTACTTGAATACACTAATGAAAAAAAGCATATGATCCTCCCGGGATTCGAACTCGGGACACCGCACCCAGAACATAAGCATCTAAACCATTACACAACCAACACAGTTAAAGGTTGAGTACACGATCACGATTAATATCCATTTTCGAATTTTGGATATCAATCTAATCATGTGCTCAGATTCACAATTATTATGGTACTCTGAAACAGGTCAGGGGCCGGGGGAGTGCTGGAGCGACCTTGGTAACCCGGGTCTCTGGGTCTTCTCCTGGGTGACCTGGATGTGTGAGAGTTTGTGTTTTTTATCTGTGTTTATTTTTTGCTTTATGTTGTTTTTGTGTTTTCCCTGTTCTTGCTCTGTCTTGAGTCGGCTACCCCCAAAATGGGGATTGGGCCTGAGCATATAGATAGATAGAATAGATAGAAACCAAATACAAAGTAGAGTTTTATCTTTTATACGGACGTTCTTCTAACTATTATTAGTATTTTATTTCTACAAAGGTTTGACCTTTACTCTCCTTTAAGGATTGTCGCTCGGAGCTCAGAACTTATTCATAAAGAATCTGTTCCACTTCACAAACTTTAATAAACTTGTACTCGACAGAAGTTGCAGCATCACAATTTTTTTTTTTTTTTTTTGCTGTCTCAAGATACCACTCTTTTAGATTAATATTCATAGAAGTGATTAATAACGTTAGTTTTTTCGCCTTGAAAGACAAGTTAATAAAGATTACTCAAGTAGTAAGAATTGCTGTAAATGAACACTACTTAAAACTCTGACTACAAGAACGTACATTAAAATAACCAATCCAACCAATTAGTCAAAAAGTTCTAAAATGTATAAACTACACATTCTGAAAACAAAAAGCTTTCCTACATCTTAGGATATATGTAATTAAACGAGTTATAAGTACATTGCAATGAAGAAGAAACATGGCGATAGAGTATTGCAAAATTAGAGACAGCTGGGATGGGAAAAAAGGAACAAGAGATGTAGAAGAGGAAAGAAGAAGAGAGAAGACTATTGAAGTGTATATATAAAAGTGATGGTAGAATAGAGACAAGACTGATTGCTGATGGCAGACAAGAGACAAGATTAACATAGATACACTGACCACACAGGCCTAAAATTAAATCGAGGTGGTCGGGATTTAATTCCAGTAGAGATAGCAGAATCTCAAACAAAGAAAAGTAGAAGAATATGATGGCACATAAGGAACAGAGAGTACAGATGAAATTATATGAATGCCATAATGAAAACGGTATCGTACTGAAGCGATCATCGTAAATGTATAATGGTTAAGAGTTTTTCTGGATATTATTTGGAAATTATTTACACTGATATTGGGAATTAGGACAAATACATATTAATTAAATGACAAGATTAATATAAACATTTGGCCTCAACAGCTGTCAGGAAACGGCATTAGTGTGATACCACCTTGATTAACAACGAGAACTACCTAAGAATGAGAAGAGAAATAAGATAGGTGGAAGTGAAGGAAAGCCATAGATAGAAGGAGAGAGAGAGAGACAGAAAGAGAGAGAGAGAGAGAGAGAGAAGAGCAGAGACCGAGGTAAAAGCAGAGACAGCGACCGAGGCCGTATTAAAGACCGCCTCCATGGTTTATAAGCTCTCAACTTCATCACAACAGCCCAGGTGAAACATACGCAAATAAAAGACTGGGATCTAGATTAATGGCTAGAGACTAAAACGAGAGAGAGAGAGAGAGAGAGAGAGAGAGAAGAGTGGTAATATGCCTCTCGTCGGTTCTCATATGGATCAGAGAGAGAAAGAGAAAAGTTTCGTATTAACCCCTTCTGTACCCGCGATGTCTTTTTCACTATATTCTGGCAACATTAGACAATTTAATTAACTTTAAAAATGTCTCCATCCATTAACTGGCTTCGAACTACCTCACTTAAGGGGAGGTATTTAGTTTGTTCCATAGACCTCCATCAAGCTTAAAATTACACCCCCTTGAGTCCCTTTCAAGATAAATTTGTACATTTTTCGGTAGAAAATGTCCCGGCCGAAGGCCGGTTCCTCTTAAATTACAGGCTCGCTATCGCTCGCCAGGATAAAATCGACACCTGAATTGCACGAAAGGTCTTAATAGGGGGTGAAAGTTCTTAAAATCGCTAAACTAATGGGGCAAACGTTTTATAATATCAAAAGCAATGGGGCTAAACATGAGGGAGAAAGGGGTCAAGAAAAAAATCCCTCGAGTGGAGATCTCCCCTTAACCCATTTTACTATCATAGATCCTCCTTCTTAGGCTTCACACAATCGTTTAAATATAGCTAGAATAAAACTAAATATAGCTAGAATAAAACTAAATATAGCTAGAATAAAACTAAATATAGCTAGAATAAAACTAAAAAGACGTCACAGGTACAGACGGTGTTAAAAAGAACGTCCCCATGTTAAGGGGCTGGTGGTTATTTGTTCGTCTATTTATTTATAAATATATATATATTTAAAAATTGTCTTCGCTAGACCTCCATCAAGCTGAAAATAACACACCCTCTAGACCCCTATCAAGAATAATTTGTAAATTTTTCGGTAGAAAAATGTCCCGGACGATGGCCGCTTCCTTCCAGAATTACAGGCTCGCTATTACTCGCCAGGAAAACAAGACAGCCTAAATGGCACAAATGTCTTAAAATCTCAGAGCTAATGGGACTAAGCATGAGGGAGAAGGAGCAACTACCATCCTCTTAAGGGCAGATCCTTCACTTTTTGGTCGAGTTTTTCATTTATTTATTATTTTTTCTAGTTTCCTCGCTAGACCTCCATCAAGCTTAAAAAGACGCCCCCTAAACCACCTTTCAAGACAAATTTGTAGGTAGAAAAATGTCCCGGCCGAAGGCTGGTTCCTTTTAAATTACAGGCTCGCTATCGCTCGCCAGGAAAAAATCGACACCTAAATGGCAGGAAAGGTCTTAAAATTAACAGAAATGGGGCGAAAGTTCATAAAATCGCCAAAATAATGGGGATAAAGATGAGGGAGAAGGTGGTCTACAAAGGCACCATTTCTCCCCATAAGCCCTGACCTTCATCCACAACACTCCTGGTGATATACAACACTGAGGAACACCCTGGCACACCAGCACTTTGCCGGCAATTTGCTATGAGCAAGTTGTCTCTGGTAGTATTTTGAGGCTCTTTCACATTGGAATCTGAAACTAGACTGAAGGTAGATTAGGTTAGGTGGCTCAATTCGGATATAACTGAAGTTTAATAGCTGCCAGACTACAATTGTTCGTACACATTGACTGAAAATAACTCTTGTGACACCACCTGAACAACCTGGCACTTCTCACCACCAGCCTTGTGGAGGGATAATGGTAACTCATTAATAATACTCCTTCCAACAACAACAACAACACCTACCTCTTATATTACCAAGCACACTCAAGGACATAAATCGTGGGCTAAAGATTTCGAAGCTGCCTCGAACTGAATCGAATCCTCTCTTTAATTCTTTATCTCTTATTCATATGTTTAAGGTTAATTTTGTTGATTGAGGATTCATATTGGGTCAGGATTTGTGTCTTAAAAGTGTATACAGGCGTACTCTTGAATATATTCTACTAATTCAAACAAGAACGCATTAAACGGTTAATCCCAATTATTATATCTTTGTAGTTCAAACAATGATCAAAATGCAAGTTATACTCCTATTTGAGTCTACGAACCTTTAAAACATTCAGGTATAGGGCTCGATATACTTCAGTTTCAGAAAGATCCCTATTTTCTGATACTTATTTCGTTCATGAATGTTTTATAATACGGGGGAAAGTGTGTAAGTTGTAACCTTGTAATGGATTGTGTCGACCATTTGTATTAGTCTAAAATAATTCTCGATTATGTTCCGGTCACTGAAATTTATATTGTATGTTACTCCTCGCCTTAAACCTTAGGAGATCCGATGACTTATTTCTTTTGTTTCTAGCTACTATTAGACTATTTTAGTCAGACTAGGAAGGGTATAATATACCCTTCCTAGTCTGACTAAAATTTTCCGGGAGAAGATTAACAGTTCTTTGGATAGTCTGACTACCATTATGGTAATCAGACAATCCAAAGAACTGTTAATCTTCTCCCGGAAAACTACGTTTTTTTTCCTTCAATTATAAACATTGATTTACTCCCAATGGATTTATTTCAAACGGACATTTAATAACATTCACCAGGTATTGGTTTCTGTATATCAAGTGTGTTCCAAGGAAAAATACGTATAAATTTTAGCTTTACGAAAATGCGTATTCTCTTCAGATAATAACTGCCAAATAACCAAATAACAATATAAATTAAGATTCCACAATTAAAAATATATAACCGCATTGAAATATAAATACGATCAAAACAAAATAAAGAGAAGTTAACATAAAAATAGATAAGTATAAAGAGAAAGCTCACCCACAAACAGTGAGTGAGGAGAGAAGCTATAAATCTGAGGATGAAGGGATTGAAGGCAGGTTTTGAGAGGATGCAAGTGAGATAGAGAGAGAGAGAGAGAGAGAGAGAGAGAGAGAGAGAGAGAGAGAGAGAGAGAGAGAAAAAAAAAACAGATAAAGACAGAAAGAGAAAATATATGGAGCAATGGAGAACGAGAAATGGAGAGAGAGAGAGAGAGAGAGAGAGAGAGAGAGTAGAATAGTGAAAAGGAGAGGGAAGAAATAGAGGAGCGGACACAGAACATAAGCAATAGGAAACGAAACAGGACCGCAAAAGGGAAGAGATAGATAAAAGAGTGGAAAGAGGGAGGGGAATAGGGAAGAGAGCAGACATAATAAGGAGAGGACAGGAGAGGAGTGGCGAGGAATGAAGGAATTAGGAAAGAGGATGAGCAACTAGGAGTTAGAAGAGGAGGGACGGAAGTAGAAGATAAGTGAGCAATGAAGAAAGGGAAGATAAGAGAGAATATAAAAGAGAAATATGCAGATTAACCAAAGGGGAGAACAGAATGAGCTAATAAATATGGAGTCTGAGGAACGATGAGGTTATAGGTTATGAAAAAGTAAGTGGAAAAGGTGTATTCGAGACAATAATAAAGATAAATAATGTGCAACAGATACAAAAAGATAGATTAAAAACAACAGGCATAACCTATTTAAACATGTTTAGTGTGCTCATAAAATGTTGCATACAATTCAATACCATAAAATCTTTAAAACTTCTGAGCAATAAAATAAGGTCAATATTTACGAGTCGCACCACAGCTGGGATCTCGGATAATATTTGTTTTTCTTGTGTGTGTGTGTGTGTGTGTGTGTGTGTGTTTTTTTTTTTTTTTTTTTTTTTTTTTTGCATTAACCTAACCAAAAAAACTAACCTAACCTAAATGTATTTAGAGTCTATTAGGTTAGGTTAGGTTAGGTAAGAAAAAAAATTAAGCCAAGAAAAAGAAAAATCCCGTGGATAAAAAACATATAGCAATGAAGCATACAATGATAGGAACCCAAAACTACCATTAGAAATGAGATCCCAGCTGTGGTGCGACTCGTAAATATTGACCTAAAATATTTTTTTAAATGCATGAAATTACATTTGCTACAGGAAACAAACTATGTACACTAATTGCTAACTGTTAAAATGTGC
>JBAKBP010026913.1:0-30961 GCA_037953745.1 Lithodes maja
GACCCTGGGTGGGGCTTTGGTTTCCCGGGCGTTTCCGCACCCTCCTCAGCTCCCCGCCATGGGGTAGCTTCGGTCACCCAGGCTTTATTGTGGTCGGCAGGGAGGGTTCAGTGGGGGCGCTCGGTTATGGCCTTGGAATTGCTCGGGGCCTTGGGGCTGTTCGGCCAGGCAGCTTGGGGAACAATATCAAACAACAACAACAAGTCACAAGGAGAGTAGTTGCTTTCACAAAATAAAGAAAATGAGTATCCAAAATGTGTGCATGGAAGAAATTTTTCTGAGGAGCGGGACTGAATTGACAATAATCTAGCATATGTTCATTTTTCTTAATAGCACGACTACAATCATCATAATTCAGGGGGAGTAATTGGATTAATTGAGCAGGATAGGTAGTAATGACGTCTAAGATAGTGTGACAATGTTTCTCAAAGACCGAAGTGTGTACTAAAGCCAGATATTCATCAGGGTATTTACCTGTAGAAAATAACAAATTGTCTGAAGGGAAATTAATCTCAAGAAGTTCGTCTTGGATAATGGTGGGGAGAGGGATAATTAGTCAAAATCATATCAGATCCTGGGGGATGTAATGAGAGTAAGAAAACAAATTGTATGTACTACTAAAAATAGAGTATATAAATAAATTATTAATTATTTGAAGTTAAATTCTAGAAGCTCTGATTGGTCAAGCGTGATAGAGAGACTGAACTGTGGACGAGCCGGCATGATCTACCGCTCCATCAATCGTGAGAATCAGAGTTTATTTACATGTAGAACGTGTCTACCTTAATATCTAGATTGTCTAACCACCACTGGGCTACAAAATCACCCTTCAAAGATGACACGGCAGCAATGGCGCGTGACCGAAGGTCATATCTGTCATTAGGGGGGGTTTTCTGTTCGTTTTTCTTTTTCTTTATCTTTTTCGGTTTCATTAGTGTTTCCTCGAAATTCGTGTTTTCGTATCCGGGTAGAGTACGCCGAATTTTCTTCAAATGATCAACATGTGCTCGTTTCTCATTACCTACATCTAAATGTTTAATTGTTGTTCTATTTCCTTCAACTGTCAAAACTCTGTAGGGACCAGCAAAGACTGGTTGCAATTTATCTTTAGCGTAAAATTATCTTAGAAAAACAATATCTCCAATATTGATATTCGGATTACATTTATTTTTGTTAGCTATGGTGGTCATTTCTTCCTTAGAGTGAGTGAGATTATTTCGAAGATTCTTGTAAATAGTACGAAAATTATTCAAATGATATAACAAATAATCATCCGAATTATACACAGGAGTATTGGCTTTCTGTAAATTAGTGAAAGGTAGTTTCTTATCTCTGCCAAAAACAATGAAATGTGGAGAATCAGCAATGGAAGTATTAATAGATGAATTAAGTGTGGCTTCTGCGTAATGAATAAAGTTATCCCAAGTACCGGTATCGCGTTAGTGTAATAAACAGCGTAGGGCACAAATTAAGGACTGATTACCACGTTCAACTAAGCCATTACTGTGTGGTGAATGGGGGCAAATTGTCTCGTGATTAATATTATATTCTCTACAAATGTCTTCCATATCAGAATTACAAAATTCTATGCCATTATCACTAATTATAGTGTTTGGGCAGTCAAGTTTACAAATTAAATCTCGTAAGAGTGCTTGTGTAATAGATTTCGCTTCTTTATCTTGCAAAACTGAAAGAATCACATATCTTGAAAAGTGATCAACTATGACCAGTACATATTGATTACCAGTATTTGTGAGGGGTAACTTGAGTAGATCTATTCCAACTACATCAAAGGGGTAATTAGGTATCGGATAAGTACCGATCTTAGCAGATGCATTTAACTTGGGTTTAACTTTCCCGCAAGTAATACATTCATCTATGTGAGTGAATAAATCACGTTTCATTGTACGCCAGTAAAATGACCTTTGAGCTTGAGAGAAGGCTCTATCCTTACCAGGGTGTCCAACTAATTTGTGACCATGAATAAAGTGTAGCGTCGCATCTATGCGTGAAGAGGGAATAACTAATTGCAACACCTCTATTAGGTGATTTCCTGCCAGATAACTGCGTTCTCTTGTACAAACAAGTATCGTGTATTTCGAAGTCTTGTAAATTCAAAGCTATTAAATCGTTAGTGCTCGAGCTAACAGTATCACCTGATTCTATACTAAGAATTACTTTACTCCAAAACGTGTCGGATCTCTGCTCCGCAGCAATACCAACAGCGTTCAGAATCGCATTGGCTAAAACTGAAGCTACTGGATTACGAGATAAGGCATCAGCTGCAACATTGTGTTTACCTTCCACATACATTAATTGGGGATTATAAGATGCCAAGATTAATTTCCATCGAGCACGTCTGCCAGACAAAAATTTATCATCGAACAACTTAAGTAAGGGTTTATGATCTGTCCATACAGTCACATTATAGCCATACATTATTTCTTTGTACGTCTGAAGAGCCCATATTAATGCAGCGCCTTCTAAGTCAGTTACACTATAATTTATTTCTGCCGGTTTGAGAGAACGGCTTGCGTAGCCTAACGGGCGTAATTCATTCCTTTCATCATACTGCATGAGAGTAGCACCGAATCCGGAGTACGAAGCGTCAGTGTTAATAACAAAGTCTTTATTAAAATCAGGAAAGGCAAGTGTGGGTCTCGTGGTTAAGCTATTCTTTAATTTATTAAAACTTTGCTCTTGTTCATAACTCCAATTAAATTCCACACCTTTCTTTAACAGTTCGTAAAGGGGTTTCGCCATGATTGCATAATTTCTAATGAAACTCCTATAATAACCACTGATACCAAGGAATTGACGCAATTGTTTTACGTTAGTGGGTGTTGGGAAATTTGTGATAGCGTTCGTGAGATCAGGAGAGGTAATAACACCATCTGGGGTTAGTTCATGTCCTAAAAAATTTAGTTTCTTCTTGAAAAAGTTACATTTACTATGTTTAATCTTTAAACCAGCTTCGTTAAGCCTAGATAAAACTTTCCTCAGTGCTTCAGCATGGTCCGATATATTTTTAGAAAAAATAATGATATCGTCTATATATACATAAACGTTATCACCTAATAATCCTGCCAATATTTTAGACATGAGACGTTGAAATACTGCCGGTGAATTTTTGAGGCCCTGTGGTAAGCGTTTGAATTCATATGTTCCAGAGGGGGAATTAAATGCGGTGTATTGACGGGAATCTTCATCTATATGAATCTGATGGAAACCACTCGACAAATCCATAGTACTAAACACTTTATTATCAGTACCTAACGAATTTAAGATTTCAGGGATTGCAGGCATATGAAAATGTTCAGTTTCTGTGAGAGAATTAAGTTTCCTGTAATCTACGACAACTCTATATTCGCCCTTATTTTTCTTAGGAACCAAAAATAAGGGACTACGCCATAAAGACAGAGATGGCTGTATTACATCTTGTTCCAATAATTCTTTCACATGCGTATTAGTTAATTCTCTTTGTGAATGAGAGAGACGGTACATTGGCAGATAAACAGGTGTTTGATTAACATCTTTTAAAATTATACGGTGATCCAGGATATCTGTAAATCCCATAGTCAGTTTTAAGGTGTACAGTGGAGTGAAATTCATTTAACAATTCGTGTAAAGGAGCGATTGCCTCGGGATAATCTACTGGGTTAAGTTGACTTAATATTTCTTTCATTCGTTCATCAGAAAATGATGGTGTGAAGGCTTTCATATTAACATTACTTATGGATATAGGACTCATTTCCTCAAATATTCCGGGGATAACTTCAGCTTCACAAATAACTGTACCCGCAATTATTTTTATCATGCCATTGGTAAAATTAGTTAACAGTGTCATAAAACAATTAGTATGTTTAACTTCATGTAAACTTTGGGAGACGTGTATGCCTTTAATCATTCTAGTGTCTGGAAGTAAAACTAGTGAGTTAACATCTTCACATAAATTATCAGCATATACAACAGCGACTTTAGCGGAGTGTGGCTCAATTACAATATCCTTGTCCATAAGAATATTTGTAATAGAGGACTTTAATCCGACATAATCACTTACCGTGACTGAAGGGGTTTGAGGTTGAGAATAAGATAAGGGGGGGTGTTTCCGTGTATGGGTAAAACCTTGTTTCCCGCGGCGCTCGTAAGACCCGCCGGTTTGTGAGTGTGTGGCGGAGGGTGGAGGTGGTTTGACCTTGAAACGCGACTGCCTTACATCTCGCCTCCTCTACGCTCGTACTAGACGGGGGAATATTTAATGTGATACCTTCAATAAAGCACTTTTTCTATTTCCACTCCGTTCATGTGAGGGAAGAGCAACATTTTTCTGTTTCTCATATTACCATACCCTAACAATATGTCAGCTCCCACATTAAGTGTATGTAAGACATAAAATGTCACATTATAAGGATTTAGATCTGAATGCAAAGTCAGGGGCAAGTACGTCACTCCAATAATTCTCAAATGATCACCAGAAACACTTTCTAATATTACATCTGGAGGGGATATTTTCAAAGACTTGTCAGAATTTAGTCTCTCAAAAATATTTTCAGGAATGAGGTTAACAGGAGAACCCGTGTCTAACAAAACTGTCATTGATATACCCTTACATTGAGAATTAAGAACACATAACTCTGGAGATTGCATTAGGGCACCAACATGTAATTTTCTGAGGGATTTGGGTTTCACTACTGGCGGGAGGGGAGGTGGAACACTTATATTTATGATATAGTGAGTTGAGAGCCGCGCGCCATGTTTCCCGAGTGTTTAGCAGTGTGTCTGAATGATTTGTGGTTCGCTACGACTGCCGCGACTACCTCACATTGGCTGGTCCAATGTGTCTTTTCTTTGCACTTCCGACAGTATGGCGAACGTCCTGTCGAAAATTCATGACTTTCCGTCTGTTTGATATGGCAATTAGAGACCTTATGGCCTGCATAACCACAGTAGTAACACAAGTCGGTGGTCCCAGTTTGAGAATTAGGTTTGGCCTGAAAATGAGTGGGAGAATGTGGAATGTTTCCGTGAACGTACGAACGTGACACATAAGCGTAATTTCAATGACGGGAACCAGAGGGATACTGAGAGACGGGAGGTGTGTGAGGGTGGTGTGAGAGAGTAGCCGGGGGGTATTGTTTAGATTTAGGGAGCTGGGGTGTCTGTGGGAAGGTTTGGAGAACTGAGCTGTGTGTGGGGAAGGTTTGGGAACCTGAGCATTTTTAGCATTAGTGGGTTTTATTTGAGCAACAGTGAATTGTATTTGATTTGTAGTGATGCCGCCATTGTCACAAGCCTGTTGCAGAGACTTCGTGAATTTAGTCAAACTGTCAGTTGGAGCAAATTCAACTCTACAAGCAATAGGCTGTACATTTTCTGGCAACGCTGAAACCAACAGGGTATATGAGAGGAGCTTACTAAACTGTTTCAACGAAATTTTGTCATCTGTAAACCAAGAGTTACCTTTTAAACCGTTGCTCATTGTGTTCGCCATTAAGGAACAATCTGCCAATAGAGTATCAACAGATTTGCCCTTATTTATATGTTAGATTGAGTTAGCAAAATCATGAATCAGAGCAAAGTCACCTCTTGAGTTTCGTGCAAATTTCTCCAAAAACTCGTCTTTGAAGGTTTGATAAGTCGTGCATTCTAGCAACTCGTCACAAGCTAATAAATTACCGGCTGGAGTTCTACCCTTGTCAAATTTAGAGCGAAATATATCGATTTTACCTCTGTCATCTGTGACCTTTCGAGCGGCGATCTCAGACTCGATATCACTAAATACCGCAAAAATCGATCTATTATCATCTAGGCCTGTAAATACCATTTGCGCCTGACTGTGAACAACATGTAAATTTAAGTTTTGTGCCATGTTTGAAGGTAGGTTAATGGGGTTGGCGGGAGGGGAATGGGAAAACGCAGGTGTGGGGTCTGGCAATGTAAGGTGACGGTTACCAGAACGAAGTTCTCTGTGATGAATATCATTTAAACTAGGTGGCTGTGTTGACCTAACATGATCGGAAGGTATCGAAACATCGTCACAATTAGCATTAACAACAGGGGGAACATTTGAAGTACTGGAAACTGAATTATTTATTTCTGTACCGCCTGAGTTATCGTCCTGAGCTGTAAGATCGGCCTCAAAATGAGGTAGGGAGAAGTACTGAAGATATTTCGCAACTTGTTCATGAGTTAGAAAAAACACAATGAAATATAAATGAGAGGCACCTCGCATAATAAACACATCATATATTAGTGAATTTCGATATGCACATCAATGTAACACATAATTAGCACTTGCACATATATATTGGCTTTTTATAATTCACGGTGTAGGTCTCGAACAAAAGTTTGCAAAATTAGTAATAGGGAGTTTACAGAAAGTAGACCTCCTTTCAAAGTATAGAAAAGGAAAGTCATAGAGATTATGAAAAGAAACTGCAGTGTTGTGTCTCACCCGATGTTGTTATGACTGAAGGTGAAGGGGTGATGACAACACACCTCTGGTACAGGAACGGGTGGGCGCGGGCGCGGGTGTGGAGTTGCGGGTGTGGTTTGTGGGTCGGGTGTGGCGCCGATGAACGGGGTGTGGCGCGCTCATAAGGCCGCCGGTTGATTGAAGGTCGATCGTCCGGTTGATTGAAGAGTCGATTTTGGTTGATTGGTAGAAGTGGAGAGTGAGAAGGAAGCGTGGTGTAGGCGCTCTTGTCTAATCAGTTGTTGTAGAAAGAGACCATCCGCTGCCAGACATGTGAGTATCGCTGCCACCATGTGAGGTTCTTTACTCCGATGACACCGTGTTGATGTGGATCTTCAGTAGGCCTCTCTGTGATGAATAATGTTTGTAGAAAACTGCCACCACTAATAGTTTATAGACATATTAGGAGTCTGGAATCAATCAACCCATGCGATCAGCCTTTCCTTTATTTGTTGTATAAGTATGCAGGAACACAGTCAGGAATCAAATCAGGTGTGACATGATGAAGTGGTGAGAATGGTGAAAGGGGGTGTGTGAGAGCGTGGTGAGTGGACCTCCGCCCTCGACTCGTGTCTGTCAAGTTCTCTGTGTGTCATCGCCGTCATGCCTAGGTGCAACCGCACCTCGCCTGCCTTCCGAGAATGCATAACCAATCATGAAAGCGTGAATAATCCTGAATGACGAGTGAATAATCGTGCATAACTCCAGTCCAGGGGTCTCCTGGTGTTTAGGTTAGCAAGTCGTTAATATAGGAACGAAATGATTAATCAGCATGTTTACCTTAGTTATTGATAAGGACACCTGTGGTCTTGCCTCTGGACCACAGCTAACAGCTCCTTGTACAGGCATATACAAAAGTCGTGTCACAAGTATGAATTGAGCTATGAGTTGTCTAAATATGAGTGAAAGGATCGTATAACAATAGTTTACTGATTAAATATAATTGAAGTGTATCAGATTATAAAGGATAACTGTCCCAACAACTGAGGGAAAGCAAGTGACAACAGAACTAACTTTAATATTTTACGTTCTTATGGCCTTCAGCTGTATTGCTACACTTTCATATTAACTGTTCTGTCTTTATTTATTTAATTAACCACTTATAAATCAAGATATGTAACAGATTAACTGGCGACCTTGCCAGGATACGTTTTGTATAAGTTTCACTAAGGTAAAATCATATCATCATCATGCCTGAAATTATTAATAAGGAAGATGTTAAGAATTTCTTAGAATCGTCACCCGTTGCCGATGACATCGATCTCTTGTCCAAGGCAGAGTTAATAGTACTAGCCTCTTATTTTGAGCTAACTGTCTCGGACATGACAAAACCTGAAATAGCACAGATCATAAAGTCAGAATTATTTGGGATTTACGAGGGCGGTGAGCCTAATGGAGCGAATGGTGGGGTTCACGGAGACGAGGGTGTGGGCGGAGAGCATAACGAAACGGTTGGTGGAGGACTCGGTAATGGGATGCGGTTTGGTGAGAATTTGCCAGAGGGATTTACCCCTGATCAATATCTTGATTTAGCTAGATTAAATGCTGCCCAGGCAGACGCTCAAATACAAGGCACAACAAACTCAGCTAGATCATGAATATCGTATGGCCCAATTAACTGCTCAAAAAGAGTCCAAAAACCATGTGCTTGCTCCCCCTCCGGGATTAACCATGACTAGTGTAATTCCCCCGTTCACCGAAGACAATGTTCAGGACTTTTTTGTGTTGTTCGAGGAGGTTGCTACAGGTATGGGGTGGACAAGGGATTGGTGGCCATTTATGTTGCAAACGGTGTTGACGGGACAAGGTCGGGAAACTTACATATCAGTAGAGTCTGAGGTTCGGCAAGACTATGACCGTCTCAAAGCAGCCATTCTTAAAACCTACAAACTGCTGTCTGAAGCATATAGACAGACTTTCAGAAACACTCATAAAAAATTTGAGGAAACTCATACGGTGTTTGTCAGGACCATGAACAAAGCTTTAAATAACTGGCTAATAAGTAAGAATGTCACTGAGTTTAAGGGTCTGAAAGAGTTAATCTTGCTTGAGAACTTCCTATGGAAAGTAGATTCATCAGTAGCCTATCATTTGAGAGGGAAAAAGGTAGAAACTCTTGCCGAAGCTGCAGACATGGCTGATACGTATGTACTAAACAACAAATTTCGTGGGAAAAAGCCCTATGATAATAATAAGTTCTCCAATCACAAATCTGATAAATCTAGTCACTCGCAAAAGCCTGTAACGCCTCTCCATGTAAGCCAAACTAAAAATGCTCCCCCAACTAAGAATGTGACTCCTGGTAATGGTAACAGAGGTGGGGCCCAAACCAATAATAATAATGCTTACAAGGGGAATGTATCCCAGAAAGTGTGTACCTATTGTGGCAAGAGAGGCCACTTAGCTTATCAATGTTGGGCCAAGGAGAGAGCCGAGAGATCGGGGCCGACAGTAGCCGCAGTAACTGCCTCCCCAAATAACCAAAACCACCCAAATGTGCCTTTGATGCAGAACTCCCGACCGCAGGAGTACCTAGCTAACGTAAATCAGACAGGAAATGGTGTAGTAGCGTGTGTGGTACAACCTGCAAGGGTTAAGCCTGTCTTAGTGTCTCCATCAGTTCAGGATAGCTACCGTCCCTTTATTTCATCTGGATGTGTGACAATAAATGGTTGTGTACATGAGGTAAAAATCTTAAGAGATACTGGTTCTACTAGCACCCACCATGGTGAATCCTTATTCTGATTGCCCAACTGGCGAATCAGTAATAATGAGAAGTGCTGGAGGTCAATTTTCTGCTAACTTGGTGAATGGTGAGATTGAGTGTGATTTGCTGAAGGGTGAAGCCTGTATAGCTTTGTGTAGGCCTCAGGACATCCCTGTGCCTGGGGTAACACTCCTTTTGGGGAATGATGTGGCTGGTGAGAGGGTCCGACCAGACCCCATTTTGTCACTTTCCCCTGTTGACGAGCCCCTGACTGGTGAGCTCGAGAAGATGCCAAAGGTTTTCCCAGTGTGTGCTGTCACTCGATCAATCGCCCAAGTAGCAATTCCCTCAGATATAATTGTACCAACTGTGAAGGTAGATAAAAGGTATGAAAGAATAGTGAATGATGTTCTAACTGTGCCTGATGCGGAGACTGAAGTAGATCTGTCTGAAACTTTTATGGCTAACCTTGAGCCGAATGATCATGAAACCCCTCCTAATTGTCCTAGTGGCCTGGTAGAGTTGCACCGAGATGACAGGGAGTGTAAGGAGTTAGCTGCCAGTGCCCTGAGTGAAGAGGAGAGTGAAAAGGAGAAGGGTGAATGCTTCTATATGAAGAAAGGAGTTTTGTGGCGTAGGTAGGAGACCGCCACATAGACCTATTGATGACGGGGCATGGGACGTACATCAGGTAGTAGTTCCTAAACCTTGTTGTAGAGATATACTAGAAATGGTCCATAGTATACCCTTAGCAGGGCACCTAGGTGTGAGGAAAACTAGATCGCATTAGAGCCCACTTTCACTGGCCAGGAATGCGTGCAGATGTAGTGGAGTTCTGTAGAGTGTGTCACACCTGCCAGATGACAGGAAAACCTAATCAAAAGGTACCTGCACACCCTCTGGTCCCCTTACCAGTGTTCGAGAACCTTTTCACTCGGGTGGTAGTGGATATCGTTGGCCCATTGCCAAAGACATCCCAGGGACATATATATTTGTTAACTATAATGGACATGGCAACTCGATACCCAGAAGCTATACCTTTAAGAAATACTTCAGCCCAAACAGTTATTAAGGAACTGCTCAAATTCTTCACCAGAATGGGTTTCCCCCATGAGGTGCAGAATGATCAAGGTACTAATTTCACTTCCAATGTATTTCAGCAGTCCCTGAAGGAATTGGGTATCGACCATGTGAAGTCCAGCTCCTACCAGCCAGAGAGTCAAGGGGTCCTCGAACGATACCATCAAACTCTAAAATCTATGTTAAGAAAATATTGTGAGGAAACTGGAGGTGATTGGGACAAGGGGGTACCTTTTCTGTTGTTTGCCACCCGTGAGGTTCCAACTGAATCTCTGGGCTTCTCACCCAATGAACTAGTTTTCGGTCACCAGATACGTGGCCCTTTGCAGCTATTACAGGACAGCCTAGTTGGTCAGGAAGGGAACCAAAATCTCCTCAGGTATGTGTCAGAGTTCAAAACCCGGCTGAGATCTTCGTGCGAGTTTGCAGCACAAAATGTAAGAGTGGCTAAAGACACCATTTTTTTTTTTTTTTTTTCCTATGTGATTGAGGGAGGCAAAAGGCATAACTGCCTATAGCGAGTGCCTCCCCCATAGTTGAAAGAGTGACAGGGCCAAAATCAAGGGACGTTCGAGCCAAAATGCCTGGACACACGGAGTTTGAAGCAATTTAAGTCATAGGAAGAGGGAAAGACCGATTCTGGGAGAGAGTTCCAGAGCTCAGATGTTGAGTAGAAGAAAGTTTGAGAGTAACGTTTCACTCTTGGGTTGGAGAGTTGCACAGAGTAGGGGTGGGATTGAGTTGCAAGACGGGTACCACGTGCCCTACGTAAAGGAGGTGGTATGCACTGGGATAGCTCTGAGGAACACTGATTATTATAGTAGCGATAGAATAGCGAGAGAGATGCAACATTGCGGCGGAGAGAGAGAGATTGCAGAGAGTTGGTGAGTGGACGGGAGTTAATGATACGAAAGGCCTTCCTTTCAACTTTGTCTAGGAGAGCGGTGTGAGAGGAACCTCCCCACACATGTGAACAATACTCAATACAAGGGCGCACTATGCCCCTGTACAGAGCAAGAAGCTGTGCAGGGGAAAAGAACCCCCTAAGGCGGTTGAGCACACCCAGCTTCTGGGAGGCTGCCTTAGCAAGACTGGTAATATGGTCCTTCCAAATGAGAGCAGAAGAAAAAGAGACACCAAGAATATTGAGAGAAGATGAAGGGTCAATTTTTGTATTGTTGAAGAATAAGGGATAGTCCACTGGGAGATCCTGACGGGTAGATAGATGGAGAAATTGGGTTTTGGAAGCATTAAAGTTAACAAGGTTTTCTCTGCCCCAATTGGAAATAGTATTTAGATCAGAATTTAAGAGTTCTATGGCTTCATTACGTTTGTCGTTGAGGGATTGCTGGCTGGGGCGTTCTGAAAAAGTAATGGAGTAGTGTAAGGTTGAGTCGTCTGCGTATGAATGGATGGGAATTAAGGTACAGTTAAGGAGATCATTTATAAAAATTAGAAAGAGAATAGGAGATAGGACAGAGCCCTGAGGAACACCGGAGTTTATAGGGTGAGGAAGTGAACAATGGCCGTCCACAACCGCAGCTATGGAACGGCCGGAAAGGAAATTGGAGACAAAGGCACAGATGGAGGGATAGAAACCGAAGGAGGGTAGTTCAGAAATTAAAGATTTATGCCAGACTCTATCGAAGGCTTTCGATATGTCTGGTGCAATAGAAAAAGTCTCACCGAAGTCCCGAAAGGAGGATGACCAAGAGTTAGTAAGATATGAAAGAAGATCACCAGTAGAGCGACCCTTAAGGAAGCCATACTGGCGATCTGAGAGCAGATTATGAGAAGAGAAATGCTTAAGAAATTTGGAAGCAAGAATAGTTTCAAAAACTTTAGAAAGACAAGAGATAAGAGCAATTGGACGATAGTTGGAGGGTTGAGAGCGGTCACCCTTCTTTGGGACAGGTTGAATGTGAGCAAACTTCCAGCATGAAGGGAAGACGTTAGAGGATAGACAGAGACGAAAGAGTTTGCCTAGGCAGGGAGTCAGCACGGAAGCACAGTTTTTGAGAACAACAGGAGGAACACCGTCCGGACCGTACGCCTTATTAGTGTTAAGCCCAGAGAGGGTAGAAAGTACATCTTTAGAAGAGATTAGGATATTAGGCATAAGTAAGAGAGAGGAGGGCGGAGAGGGAGGAATAGCACCGGAATCATCCAAGGTGGAGTTTCTAGCAAAAGTTTGAGCGAAGAGTTTAGCTTTGTCAGAGGAAGAAGTGATGGTTGTACCATCAGAGTGGGAAAGGGGAGGGAAAGACGAGGAAGAGAAATTGTTGGAGAGGTTTTTGGCTAGATGCCAGAAAGCTTGGGAAGAGCTAGAGTTGGATAGTTCAGTGCATTTATTATTGATGAAAGAGTGTTTGGCAAGTCGAAGGACAGATTTGGCTTGATTCCGGGCAGAAACATATGAAGAATGAGAGTCTTGAGTTTTTAGGCGTCGGTACCGTTTGAATGCTTCCTCCTTATTGCGGACAGCAGTAGAACAGGCGTGAGTAAACCAAGATTTTTTAGCATTAGACTGAGAGAAAGAGAATGGAATGTATGCTTCCATGCCCGATAGGATTACCTCAGTAATGCGTTCAGCACTCTCCGAGGGTCCTCGGCCATGTAAGCAGAAATCATTCCATGGGAAATCAAAGAAGTACTGCCGAAGAGCCTCCCAGTCGGCAGCGCCAAAGTGCCACAAGCGCCGCCGGCTAGGAGGATCGGGTGGCTGTACTGGAGAGATAGGACAGGTGACAGAGATAAGTTTATGGTCGGAGGAGCCCAAAGGAGAGAAAAGATCGACAGTATAAGAAGAAGGGTTAGAAGTTAGAAACAGGTCAAGAATGTTGGGCCGATCTCCGATGCGATCCGGGATACGGGTGGGTTGCTGAACTAACTGCTCTAGGTCATTTAGGATAGAAAAGACGTAGGCTTGTTCACCAGGTGGATCAGTAGTGTGAGAGGAGAGCCATTGGCGGTGGTGAACGTTGAAATCTCCTAAGATGGAGATTTCTGAGAAAGGAGAAATGGATAGAATGTGTTCCACTGTAGAGTTTAGATAGTCAAAGAATTTGGGAAAGTTGGTAGAGTTAGGGGAAAGATAGGCAGCACTGAAATATTTAGTAAGAGAATGACAGGAAAGTTTGAGCCATAAAGTTGAGAATTCAGAGGAGTCAAAATCGGGAACACGAGAGCAAGTGAGTTTGTTGTGCACATATGCACAACATCCGCCTTTGGCTTTGAAACTAGGATAGAGAAAGTAGGAGGATACAGAGAAGGGGTTGCTGGATGTTGCTACAGACACCTGGGTTTCGGTGAGGAAGAGAAGATCAGGTTTGTAGGAGGAGAGATGGTGCTCAACAGAGTGAAAGTTAGAGGAAAGTCCGCGAATGTTGCAGAAATTAATAGAAAGAGTAACAGGCCGAGGTCCAGGTAATTGTGTGGGGTCGTCAGGGGATGGTCGGTCATGTGAGGGGGCATTTATGGTCCCCCCCCCGTGGGGACTCCGAGGCTGGGCTACAATACATCATTTTGTGTTTTTTTAATTTTGGTGTGGAGGAATGAAGTGTGGTGTGCATGTTAGTGTAGTGAAGTGGATAGGAGGAGGAGGTGTTTGTGAGAGCTAGCTGGATTGCTCTCAGTGTAAATGAGGCACACAGAAAATCAGTAAGAGAGGCCAAGCAAATGAAACAGGAGTTCCAGCGACTCTTTATCACATGCCTATAACCTCACCTGGGTCTAGCCCTGATCGATTGGTGCCTACAATCTCCCCACAGGGAAACCATGAAAGTATGGTACGATAAAAGAGCCTGTGTGAGGGAGTTTCAGCCCAGTGATGAGGTCTTTGTTCTCATTCCCCTTTTCGGCCAACCTTTATCAGCAAAATTTAGTGGACCATATAAAGTAGTAAAAAGGGTGAGTGTTACTGACTAATTAGTGACTACCCCAGACAGGAGGAAGCCTAAGCCAGTATTTCATATAAATATGTTAAAACCCTATCATAGGTCCCCTGACTCCTCTCCTCCAGATTCTCCTGCTGTGGCAGTAATAAGGACCTGTGGACATCCTGGTGCGGGTGATGTTTGTAGTCCTTACCCACAGATCCCGCAGCAGACTGTCCCAGATCCTGAAGGTATCGATTTTGACTTGTCTTGTGGTCTATCCAACTTTAAATATAATTCAGTAGCATGGGGGAATTACCAACTAAATTATGTCATCTTCCCTCAGAGAAAGCTAACGAAATAATCAATGTTTTATCACAGTCTCCCAGTGTGTTCCGTGATACTCCAGGGCTCACCTCATTGGCCGTGCATGACATAGATAGCGGGGATGCAGAACCCATCAAACTACCCCCATACCGTGTCTCACCATAGCAGCGCAGGAGTATTCTGCAAGTTGAATTAGATTTCATGTTGTCAAACGCCATAATTAATAGAGCCTTAAGCCAGTGGAGTAGTCCGGTCACACTTGTGCTTAAGCCAGACGGGAGTTATAGATTTTGTATGGACTACAGACAAGTCAATGCCGTAACAAAGAATGATACTTATCCACTGCCACGGATTGATGATTGTATTGACCAGATTGGCACAGCCAGTTATATAAGTAAAATTTACCTTATGAAAGGATATTGGCAAGTACCTCTTACACCCAGAGCAAGGGAGATTTCTTGTTTTTGTGGTAAACAATCAAGCCTTCTGCTGTGAAGTAATGCCTTATGGCCTGAAAAATGCTCCAGCTACCTTTCAGCGCCTCATGAATCAGGTGACTGAAGGGGTACCTGGGTGTGTGGTGTACATTAATAATAATAATAATAATCTTCTGGTTACTTATATAGCGCCCGTCTCTCCTCCTTCGAGGATTCGCAAGCGCTTGGCTTTCTTTAGTCTACCAGAGACCATTACCCATCCCCCTTGCTCATGGGGAGATGGTAACCGCCGGCTGTATCCCAGAAAAACTTTTCAATCTGAGCGGGGATTGAACGCGAGACCTTCAAGGTGGGAATCAGGCACGCTATCAACTGAGCCAGCCGGACGGCTGACGATATCCTTCTTTTTTCCCATACATGGCAAGAACATCTCAAATAAACCAGACTGCTTTTTGCTAACCTTGCTGAAGCAAATCTTATAGTGAACTTAAAAAGTGCACTTTCATTAAGAGTAGTGTCTAATATCTTGGATATACATGTATAGTAAGGCAGGGTCAGGTTGCACCTCCTCATGCTAAAGTAGAGTCAATTTCTAATTTCCCAACACCTACCAAAAAGAAAGAAATCCAAAGATACTTAGGGATGATTGGATACTACAGGAGGTTTATTTTAAATTTCTCAAGGTTAACAGCACCTTTAACAGATCTTCTCCGAAAGGATGTGAAGTTTGAGTGGTCCTCCGATTGTGAGGAGGCTTTCAGTGCTACTAAATACATTCTATCTAACTATCCTGTTCTCCATGCCCCTGATTTCACCAGATCTTTCTCCCTAGCTGTTGATGCAAGTAATACTGGGGTCGGAGCCGTGTTACTCCAGGAGGATGACTGTAATGTTTTGCATCCTGTTTGCTATTTTAGTAAAAAGTTAAATTCTGCTCAACGTAATTACTCTGTAATAGAAAAGGAGCTGTTAGCATTGATTTTGTCCCTCCAATACTTTAGTGTTTATGTTCAATCTTCCCCTGGTTCCATTACTGTATATAATGACCATCACCCATTAAAGTTTTTGCGCAAGTTCCAAAACAAGAATCAAAGACTGACGCGATGGAGCTTGTTGCTGCAGGAGTACGCCTTAGATGTCAAACATATTAAGGGGGTCCAGAATGTATTGGCAGATTGTCTGTCAAGAGTCTGAAAATGTGTCATATACTTTCCTCCTCTTGAACTCTTTTCTAGCGGTGGAAGTGTAAGATCCGTACCTAGGATGTCATGTGACCAGACCAACCTGTGGAACGTGACTTTACAACCTCGTGGCAACTACTCAACCCTGCTTACCTGATGAGAGAGAGAAAGAGAAAGAGAGAGAGAGAGGGGGAGAGCAGCCTAGCTACTTCCTGCATTCTTCACATTCCTCGCTTTCCCGCCAAAACTTGCGTGAGAGGGGCGGGCCACCTGTGACGTGGTGAGCTTCTAACACCTGGTTGGACCACCACACCTGCTTCTCATCTGTAATTGGTCGACGTGTTTCTTGACTTCTGACTGGTTCCGGCACCTGTTTCCTGCCTTTGGATTGGATTAGCTTGGTCCGGGGAATCATATATAAACCGGAGATTTGATAGTTAAAACTAGTACTTTCTTAGCTGGGGAATCGAGCAGAGTGGTGGGAAGACGAGACAGACTTCAAAGGCTTGTATATTATTATAAGAACATAAGAACATAAGAAAATGGGAGTCTGCAGAAAGCCGATTGGCCTAAGCAAGGCAGATCCCTGTCCCACACAATCCCAATTACAAAGCCCAATTATAGGCTCAACACTCTAATACCCTGAGGATCATCTTACCAAAACGGTTAGAGATTAACGCAGGATTACGGGGGTCTGCAGAGCGCTGATTGGCCCAACCCTGCTGATCCCCCTTCACACCCAACCCTTCTCGTCCATATGCTTATCCAATTTTATCTTAAAGCTCCCTATCGTTTTTAATCCCACTATAGCACTTGGTAGTCCATTCCACCCATCTACAACTCTGTTACCAAACCAATATTTGCCTATATCTTTTCTGAAACGAAATTTATCTAATTTGAAACCATTGGTACGAGTTCTTTCGCTATCACTGAGCTTTAGTACATTTGTCATGTCCCCTTTGTTAATCCCACTAACCCACTTGAACACCTCTATCATATCCCCTCTAACTCTGCGTCTCTCTAACGAATGTAAGCCTAATTTCTTCAACCTTTCTTTATACGGAAGATTTCTAATATTATGGATCATTTTTGTCATTCTACGTTGTACTCTCTCCAATGAATCTATGTCCATTCTGTAATAAGGACACCAAAATTGAACAGCATAATCCATATGGGGTCTCACTAATGACAAGTAAAGTTTTAAGATAACATCAGCAGTTCTGTTACTCACACTCCTTGAGATGAACCCGAGAATCTTGTTTGCCTTGTTTCGAACGCTTATACACTGTTGTCTAGGCTTCAAATCATTGCTAACAAACACACCTAGATCTTTCTCACAATTCGAGTTTTCTAATTCCACATTAGCTAGTTTATATTTAACATTTGTATGCATCTTCCCTATCTTTAATACCTTGCATTTGTCAATGTTAAACTTCATCTGCCAATTTACTGACCATTCGTGTAAGGTATCTAGATCCCTTTGGAGGCACTCTATATCTCTATCTGAATCAATTGTTCTCCCCATTTTGGTATCGTCTGCAAATTTACTTATCCTACTAGTTATACCTAAATCAAGGTCATTTATGTATATAACAAACAACAGAGGACCTAATACAGATCCCTGGGGGACACCACTTTTGACTGCTCCCCATTCTGACTTCGTAACCATTTATGCTGACTCTCTGCTTCCTACCAATTAGCCATGACCTAATCCATCCCAACAACGCCCCACCTATTCCATGGCGCCTCAACCTTTCTCATCAATCTCTCATGGGGGACTCTGTCGAAAGCTTTACTGAAATCTAAATATATTATATCATATGACTTGTCATTATCTACTGCTTCATATACCTCTGAGAAAAAACTAAGCAAATTAGTAAGGCAAGAACGTCCCTGAGTGAATCCATGCTGAGAAGAATTTATTAAATTAAATGTATCTAAGTGGTTTCTAATTTTACTAGCAATAATTGACTCTAGTAGCTTTCCTATGATTGATGTAAGACTAATGGGACGGTAATTGGATGCTATTGATTTGTCACCTTTTTTGAAGATCGGAACTACGTTTGCAAGCTTCCAAGCTTCTGGAACTATACCTGTCTCCAATGACTTGTTAAATACAAATGTTAATGGGTAACTTAACTCATCCCTACATTCTTTTAATACTCTAGCATATACCTCATCAGGACCAGGCGATTTATGAGGTTTCAGTCTGTCAATTTCCTTAAGCACATCATTTCTACTTATAGTAACCGTACTTAACCTATTTTCTATACTATCGCTATATACCTTACGGACTTCTGGAAACTGTGCCAAATTTTCATTAGTGAAAACGGAAAGAAATTGACTATTTAATGTACTGCACATTTCTAAATCATTTTCTGTCATTTCTCCTGTCGAAGTTTTAAGGGGACCAATTACATCTCTAACCTTGGATTTATATAGTTGGTAAAAAGCTTTAGGATTATTTTTTGAGTCATTGGCAACCTTAATTTCATAATTTCTTTTTTCTTTCCTAATATCCTTTTTTACCTGTCTTGATAGATTCTGATAGTAAGCAAGTAGGTGAATTTCGCCTTTTCTAATTTTTCTATATATTCCTCTCTTTTGTCCTAGAAGATCTAATAGTCTATTATTCATCCATTTGGGTTGGTTCTGTGTTGATCTAAATTTTCTTTTGGGGATGTATTTATTTTGTGCATTGAATACTGACTTGATAAAATTATCGTATGTATCTACCAAGGTTGACGTCTCTTCCTGACTTAAGATGACAGGTGCCTGAGAAGGGGTACACTCATTTGGACACCTGGATCGACTTAATTTTTTGACCATAGGGTCCGCTAATAGGGCTCTTCTTAACCCACCATAATTGGCTTTTCTAAAGTCAGGTATTAATGTTGTATTCTCTCTGGTATTACCTTTCCATTGTATATTAAAATACACAGAATTGTGGTCACTATTTCCTAGGTGGTCCCCTATCTCTACATTATTTACCATATGTTCATTGTTACTGAAAACTAAATCGAGAATATTATTACCTCTAGTCGGCGTATCTATGAATTGAAATAAAAAACTATCTTGTACTACCTCTATAAACTCCTCAGAATCAGAGTCTCCTATTTGATGCTGCCAATCTATATTCGGAAAATTAAAATCCCCATAATGCACACATTGCTAAACCTTGATGCCATTTTAATTTCCTCCCATAATGACGTTCCGTCATTTCTACTCGTATTTGGCGGTCTATACATAACTCCAATAACTATGGTCTCACTACCTTCGTTAACCTCTACCCAAACACTTTCATTATCGTTATTTAGTCTAATACCTGATTTAATACAGCTTTTTAATGTACTCCTGACAAACACTGCTATACCGCCACCCCTCTTACTTGTTCGGTCATATTTAAACAAACTATATCCTGGTATATCAAATTCTGCTAAAAAATGCCTGGTTTCTGTATTAATCCACGTTTCAGTTAGCGCTATTATGTCTATATTTTCTTTGCTAACAAGGGCTCTAAGTTCGTTCATTTTGTTACATAGACTCCTACAGTTTGTGTAATATACTCTCAATTTACTCTCAATTATGTGTTAAGTTGTGTCCCAGAGTGACCTCTTACACGTTAGTTAGGGATTATTTGTGACTATTAATTAACCAGAGGTATGTTGAAAACATACACTCATTTGATTTAAGATTTTGTGATTGGAGAATCATATAGATTGGATTGGAGAAATCATATAGGTTGGAATGGAGAATCATATATGTTTAATTTAATTGGAGAGATATATATTTTGAATTACTGTTTAATTTTGGTGATTAGAATTAATGGTTGATTCAGAGATGATTTGTGATTGAATATTCTACTTTACTTATTAACAATTAACTAACTTGATATAAAGCTATTGTCATTCATAATTAATGATTAAGCCTTGTATAAGTTAAATACTTACCTGACTATTATTCGGAATAGGCATTGTAAAGGCCTAAGCCTACTAAACTTTAATTTGTACTTTAGTGAAATCAGAACGTATGCAAAACGATCCTGAAACTCTATCATAACTTTCATTGCTTATTATTTGTATTAATTGTAAAATACCTTATTTACGTTTATAAACATAATAACATTGTTTATGTGAATTTGTAATATTTCCTTACCATTTTTATTTAGTCAAATGTCTTTCAGTAAAAAGAATAAACAAGATAAAATACTAAAGGGAGAATAATAATAAACTAAGAATAACGAGATAACATAGAAATAATAAAACAATTTTTAAAGGGTTAACAAACTTATATAAATTATAAAAAGATCTTAATACCTTGCTGATAATCCAGATGAATTGAGATATTCTAGTGACTTAAAACCCTTGCTTACATATTGAACTTTTAGTATTCGTAATAAATAGCCTATTTCATATTAAACATTCAATGTAACTTTAAATAGTTTACTGATTAAATATAATTGAAGTGTATCAGAGTATAAAGGATAACTGTCCCAACAACTGAGGGAAAGCAAGTGACAACAGAACTAACTTTAATATTTTACGTTCTTTTGGCCTTCAGCTGTTTTGCTACACTTTCATATTAACTGTTCTGTCTTTATTTATTTAGTTAACCACTTCTAAATCAAGATACGTAACAATATATATATATATATATATATATATATATATATATATATATATATATATATATATATATATATATATATATATATATACTATATATATATATATATATATATATATATATATATATATTTTTTTTTTTTTTTTGTCTCAATATGAATACAACACGCAACCATGGCTGCAAATTAGAATTGAAAAAATTCAGCACCAGTATTAGTGGAAGCTTTTTCTGATATAAGGTATGTTCTACCTGGGACAAACTTCCCTCTCAGAAGTTGTAAACAGTTCTTCAGTTGAGCAGTTCAAGAAGAGAGTAGACAGTATTTTGCACACCATGTAATGAGTGTAGGCTAGTGCACTAAAGTCTCTTTCCTTTCTCTTCGAGTATCTCCCCTCAATGGACTACTAACTATACTAGCTATTCTTTGTAACTCTCTCGTATACCATATTGGTAAACTATTACCCTTCTAAGTATGGGTTCCCCTGGCACACACTCCCAACAATATGCTAAGTGCCTCCTCCCATAGCCGGGTAGGTGGGTCATTTAGGGTAATGTGTCGGTGGGGGTCTGTTTGTACACCAGCGATCATATAAACGCTCTTGCCGCCATAAAACTATATATAATAAAAAAAAAAAAAAATATATATATATATATATATATATATATATTGTTATGCCCTGATGTTATGCAGGATTAACAATGGATACAGGTGAGCTCTACTCCACTGGGACTTCCAAGTTCATATAAGTACATATAAATAAAAGAAAGCCGAGGATAAGTATATCGCAAAATATGGTTTAATAATACAGCTTTATTTCTCCTTCACTATATATGGGAAATAATCTGGAAACATGGAAAGCGAATAACTACCAGTGAACAGTACTTAAGCTTATCACTAATTCCTAGCACAGTCTCGGCGCTAGATGAGGAGCAGGTATTCTGTCCAACTTCACTTTTAATCTGGGAGATTATTGAGAGAGAAGTATTTCTAAGGAGTGGTGGCGAACACTATCACTTTCCTCAGGAATGTCAGTGCGGGTCAAGTTCAAGGTCAACTGCCCCTAGTAGGTAGGTAGCCGTATCGCATAGAACACGTAGAGTCGATGAGGACTCTGAAATATTTTCAAATAATCGTGCGGATTTTGGTAGAGTCGCTGACCTCAAAAAATAGGTTAAAATGAAATAATTCGGAATCGAATCACTATTTGATGTCTAATTGTTCTTCGGGATCACTCGCACTGTAGGTACATATCACTTGTAGCTTCGTAACCCGATTATTAGTGCTTGTAAAGGATTTCAACTGTTTAAGGCACTTTTGGAAAGACACTGTTTATTTCTGGAGAAAAACTTGGGTTTTTAGTCAGAGTCCCTGAACCCTTCAAAATCAGCTTAAGTGTCGCTAATTCGGATTTTCACATTTATAGGGTTAGATGTTCATTATATTCGCTACGCTACTCGGGAAACTAATTATTTTCGCTCTACTCCGATTATTTGGACTTAGAGAAATTTATTCACTTTTAGGGTACTTTTGAGGGACTCTATTTATTTCTCGCTCACTCGGCACTTTTCTACTTCTGGTCACTTTCTCTTCTTCTCTTGATATCTCGGCGTGGTAACTTCTCTGGTGATCCCTCCTGGTAGTTCTTAAGGAGGTGGTTGGCTCTCGTCTTCTGCTTCCCCGTGGGGCCGTCAAGGTGGGCCGGCTGTGTGGAGTAGTTACAGATGGGTTGATTGGGCTTGAGATCTTAAGTATGGCTCTGTAACATATAGTAACCGTCAGGCGGATTACAGTTGGCACCATACTGAACTAACACGAGTATTTCAGAGGTAGGAGAAACTACTCGACTGTCCTGATCAGTATATCAACCGTTGATGAAGTCCTGTTAAGGTACTCTCGGGCTAGTTTCTTAAATATCGAGTCTTATGTGGTCGATATCGGACGAATGCAGTAAGTTTAGTGCAAGTGTCCTTACTGTCTGTCCTGATCTTTATGAGAGGTTCGAGGACCCGTGGCGGTGTTTAAACCTTTGAGTTACATGGTCGTGTGGTATGCCACAGACTCAGTGCACCAAGGACTTGTATCTGCAGAGTGCCCGTGAGGGTATCTCGCCAAGCCCTGTCTCTAACACAGCGGTCTCAGAGGCTCGAGACTACCTGTGCAGAGTGGTAGTGTCCACTTCCAATAGTAAAGAATGGAGAGGTCAGCAGGCCGGAGTCTCTCAACTCTTCACTAGAGAAAATGTAACCTTGCTATGGAGCCAATGTCACGTCGGCATGCCGAACGACAACAAAGTAAAAACAGTAAAAACAGAGAGGTCGGCAGGCCAGAGTTTCTCCACTTTTACTAAGAAAAGTGAAGCCTGATAATAGAGACAATGTTCATGCTGGCATGCCAGACATCAACAGAGTTCCTCTATCAGGACACTTGTTCCTTCCCACTCTAGAGAATATTGAGGACGGCAGGCTGTACACCTCAACTTCTTTTAGAGATGGTGCTGGTGTTGGCTTTCCTTAGTGAGATTGACAAGCAGGAGCGGCAGGCCGGTATCCCTCTTCCCAACCTCAGAATCAAGAAGAGAGAGCGGCAGGCCAGTAACTCTCTTCCTAACCCTTTAGGAAAGTTGTTCCTATCTCAGTAGCTGTGTATCTCACTGGCATGCTAGATGAGGACAGAGTTCCTGGGACAGGCCACAGTTATCGGTAACTTGTAGTCTAAGAAGAAAGTTTCCGGCAGGCCGTACGCTTTCCCACTAGACTAGCTAGGAACCACCTAAGTAGGATCTCTATGTTAGCTGGGCAGGCCTCTGGCTAACAAAGATCCCTAGTATAGGGATTTTACTCACAGACAGTGTATTTGAGCTTTCGGCAGGCCGTCAGTCCAACTGAATGGAGGGTAATCTTAAGACTTCATAAGGTGGCATACCAGAACTTTTGAAGCCTCATAATTGCTTGACTTTCCTCAGAAATCCTGAACTGGTATTGCGGATTACTGAGTGCACTCCCCGGTACCTCTAGGATGGTAAGGGCATGAGGAGGTATCCTAGATGGGGTCCTTGAGCCCTTCTTGTTCTGCTGGTCAAGGTCTCCTTCAATACAATGATATTACTCGGTGATGGGGTGATGAGTAAGGTCAATCATAGCTCCTAGAGTAGGGTACTTTATCAAAGGTTAATACAAATTATTATAAATTCATAAGGGGTCTATATAAATTCAATAGAACTCTGGAAAACAATAATAGTGAGTAAAGGGAATGAATTCTGAAATTCGGACTCTCGGGGAGGATTGGTGGTGTCGGGTGCATTGAAGGTGTGTCGTGCGCACCGGACAAGTGAAGGCTATGATGCGCGCGAGACCGCGTATACCCTTCTCTCTCCTTTTCGTCGCGGTGGCTGGTGGATTTTACTACGGATATTTGTTGGTAGTAATTTGGGGTATAAGAATATAAATCTCCCTCTGCATTGCGTTGTCTAAGGGAGTGTATACGTATACAACCTTCCTGGTTCGGGGTGGCAGGCCTGGGTGTACACACGGGTATTTAAACGTATGGAGCGCCATCTCTCGGGGCATGGGCGCGGAAGACCTCCCGCGTTGTTTGTACGTGGAGACAAGAAGATACAGGGTATTCTTATTAAGAAGGGAGCATGTGTGGGTTGTGTAACTAGCAAAACTAGTTGAAGAGTGTCAAAAAAAGGCATGTGTATAATATGTATGGGAAAATAGTGTCTCAAGATCTATTGAGGTATATGTTCACATCTTATTGCATAACATAGGGTTTAATAGATTCATATAATTGTTTCATCTGGCAGTGCTTTCTTCGGTAGCGAAGATACGCGTTTTTCTTAACTTCTACTTCTCTATTCTCCCCGAGCTATATGGTGAGGTGGGGAGAAAAGGAAACCACAAGAATTTTTGGATCATTGATTTTCTTCGATGGTGAAGACAAGTTTGTTTATTCTTATTTGGCATATATATAGTATAATAATGCACAGGGGTCAGGATGAACATTGTTAATACATATAGAAAAAGTAGGTACATATAGTGGATAGGAGAGGAGCAACAGGTCGCTTAAAAGTGGGCGCTGAACCTCATCTTTCTCTTTGGGGTGGTAGTGGGAGCAAGCGTCCGATCCGGTGTGATGGGGCGTTCCTGCTCCGGGGCGACCTCTCGCGCCCTGTCCAGGGTGACCCGGGATACTCCTACGCCTCGTTGGTTCGCTGTCACTCTCGCCTTCCTCTGTTTCCTTGGTGGTCTCTTGGGCTCCTCCTCCTCTGGGGAATCCTCCTCTAGAGTTCTTTTTCGGAGTCCACAGGGGGGGGGGGGGGGGGGGGACCATAAATGCCCCCACACCCGATCGACCATCCCCTGACGACCCCACACAATTACCTGGACCTCAGCCTGTTACTCTTTGTATTGATTTCTGCAACATTCGCAGACTTTCCTCTAACTTTCACTCTGTTGAACACCATCTCTCCTTCTACAAACCTGATCTTCTCTTCCTCACCGAAACTCAGGTGTCTGTAGCAACATCCAGCAACCCCTTTTCTGTATCCTCCTACTTTCTCTATCCTAGTTTCAAAGCCAAAGGCTGATGTTGTGCATATGTGCTCAACAAACTCACTTGCTCTCGTGTTCGTGATTTCGACTCCTCTGAATTCTCTACTTTATGGCTCAAACTTTCCTGTCATTCTCTTACTAAATATTTCTGTGTTGTCTATCTTTCCCCTAACTCTACCAACTTTTCCAAATTCTTTGACTATCTAAACTCTACAGTGGAACGCATTCTATCCATTTCTCCTTTCTCAGAAATCTCCATCTTAGGAGATTTCAATGTTCACCACCGCCAATGGCTCTCTTCTCACACTACTGGCCCACCTGGTGAACAAGCCTAGGTCTTTTCTATCCTAAATGACCTAGAGCAGTTAGTTCAGCAACCCACCCGTACCCCGGATCGCATCAGAGATCAGCCCAACATTCTTCACTTGTTTCTAACTTCAAACCCTTCTTCTTATACTGTCGATCTTTTCTCTCCTTTGGGCTCCTCCGACCATAAACTTATCTCTGTCAACTGTCTTATCTCTCCAATACGGCCACCCGATCCTCCTAGCCGGCGGCGCTTGTGGCACTTTGGCGCTGCCGACTGGGAGGCTCTCCGACAGTACTTCTTTGATTTCCCATGGAATAATTTCTGCTTCCGTGGCCGGGGATCATCGGAGAGTGCTGAACGCATTACCGAGGTAATCCTATCGGGCATGGAAGCATACATTCCATTCTCTTTCTCTCAGACTAATGCTAAAAAATCTTGGTTTACTCACGCCTGTTCTACTGCTGTCCGCAATAAGGAGGAAGCATTCAAACAGTACCGACGCCTTAAAACTCAAGACTCTCATTCTCCCTATATTTCTGCCCGGAATCAAGCCAAATCTGTTCTTCGACTTGCCAAAAACTCTTTCATCAATAATAAATGCACTTAAATATCCAACTCTAGCTCTTCCCAAGCTTTCTGGCATCTAGCCAAAAACCTCTCCAACAACTTTTCTTCCTCGTCTTTCCCTCCCCTTTCCCATTCTGATGGCACAACCATCACTTCTTCCTTTGACAAAGCTAAACTTTTCGCTCAAACTTTTGCTAGAAACTCCACCTTGGATGATTCCGGTGCTATTCCTCCCTCTCCACCCTCCTCTCTCTTACTTATGCCTAATATCCTAATCTCTTTTAAAGATGTACTTTCTACCCTCTCTGGGGGTACTAATAAGGCGTACGGTCCGGACGGTGTTCCTCCTGTTGTTCTTAAAAACTGTGCTTCCTTACTGACTCCCTGCCTAGGCAAAGTCTTTCGTCTCTGTCTATCCTCTAACGTCTTCCCTTCATGCTGGAAGTTTGCTCACATTCAACCTGTCCCAAAGAAGGGTGACCACTCTCAACCCTCCAACTATCGTCCAATTGCTCTTATCTCATGTCTTTCTAAAGTTTTTGAAACAATTCTTGCTTCCAAATTTCTTAAGCATTTCTCTTCTCATTATCTGCTCTCAGATCGCCAGTATGGCTTCCTTAACCCTTGTCTAGCGGGGGGGTTTGGGGCTATTTTGGGCATATTCAGACCCTCCTGAATGATCAATCAAGTATCTGCATGAAAAGAAATGTATTCAGCAAAAAATTAGGCGCTAAAAGCTTCAAAATGAGAGCACAACGAGCTACATAGCACTTGTCGTTCTCACGCAGTGGCACCACTAACATGGGAGTTTAGCGTATAGTGGCATATTTTTTCCCGCTACGCTCACTACTGGCAACACTGCCGGCCTCTCGAGAACAGAGGGAGCGTGAGTCAGTGGGCGGCGGTAAGCCTTGGGTGTCGGACGTGAGGCCTGCTGCGCTCCCGGCCATTTGCACTCGATTTTAACCCTTTAAAAGCCTTAATAATGCTCCTAACTTGCTGCAAATTGGAGCCCGACTTAAGGCGGGCCCCGCCAGTTAAGGGTTAAGGGTCGCTCTACTGGTGATCTTCTTTCATATCTTACTAACTCTTTTTCATCCTCCTTTCGGGACTTCAGTGAGACTTTTTCTATTGCACTAGACATATCGAAAGCCTTTGATAGAGTCTGGCACATATCTTTAATTTCTAAACTACCCTCCTTCAGTTTCTATCCCTCCATCTGTGCCTTTGTCTCTAATTTCCTTTCCGGCCGTTCCATAGCCGCGGTTGTAGACGGCCATTGTTCACTTCCTCACCATATAAACTCTGCTGTTCCTCAGGGCTCTGTCCTATCTCCTATTCTCTTCCTAATTTTAATAAATGATCTTCTCAACTGTACCTCAATTCCCATCCATTCATACGCAGGCGACTCAACCTTACACTACTTCATTAGTTTTTCAGAACGCCCCATCCAGCAATCCCTCAACGACAAACGTAATGAAGCCATAGAACTCTTAAATTCTGATCTAAATACTATCTCCAATTGGGGCAGAGAAAACCTTGTTACCTTTAATGCTTCCAAAACCCAATTTCTCCATCTATCTACCCGTCAGCAACTCCCAGCGGACTATCCCTTATTCTTCAACAATACAAAAATCAATCCTTCATCTTCTCTCAATATTCTTGGTGTCTCTTTTTCTTCTGCTCTCAGTTGGAAGGATCATATTACCAGTCTTGCTAAGGCAGCCTCCCAGAAGCTGGGTGTGCTCAACCGCCTTAGGGGGTTCTTTTCCCCTGCACACCTTCTTGCTCTGTACAGGGGCATAGTGCGTCCTTGTATTGAGTATTGTTCACATGTAAGGGGAGGTTCCTCTCACACCGCTCTCCTAGACAAAGTTGAAAGGAAGGCCTTTCGTATCATTAACTCCCGTCCACTCACCAACTCTCTGCAATCTCTCTCTCTCCGCCGCAATGTTGCATCTCTCTCGCTATTCTATCGCTACTATAATAATCAGTGTTCCTCAGAGCTTTCCCAGTGTATACCACCTCATTTACGTAGGGCACGTGGTACCCGTCTTGCAACTCAATCCCACCCCTACTCTGTGCAACTCTCCAACCCGAGAGTGAAACGTTACTCTCAGTCTTTCTTCTACTCAACAGCTGAGCTCTGGAACTCTCTCCAGAATCGGTCTTTCCCTCTTCCTACGACTTAAATTGCTTCAAACTCTGTGTGTCCAGGCATTTTGGCTCGAACGTCCCTTGATTTTGGCCCTGTCACTCTTTCAACTATGGGGGAGGCACTCGCTATAGGCAGTTCTGCCTTTTGCCTCCCTCAATCACATAGAAAAAAAAATATATATAAATATATATACCGGTATGTAGGCTATATATATATAAATAGAAACACCAGCGCTGGGATGAACATCTTTATTGTGGGACGTTTCGGCTTACACACAAGCCATCTTCAGCCTAAAGTAAGACAAAAAGGGCCTACATAAATATTTGCATATTACTAATGGTTAATATTTAAAACGTGTAGGAGAATTATGATTATAATTATAATTAAATTGTATATTAAAATTAAGTAGGTTGGCAACACGGAATGCAAGTCAATTGTACGAAAGAGGGGAGACAATATTGAAAACACCAACAGTGTATAAACGGGTTCGCATTATAGTAGAATGGGGTCGCGGAAATATAATTGTAAACACCGAAGATTTTTGAAAAATCGGAAAATTCATGTTATGTACGAAATACATTAAATTAGCATGAAAGGCAGTCAAACTATATAAGAAAGCCACTAGAGTAACATTATTACAGATGGAAATTGAAAATTAAGAAACTAATTCAATAATTCAGAGAATCAGACAAAATCACTAAGCATTAAAATACATAAAAGTGTTACAAATTAAGTTTTAATTATAATGCAAAACACATTGAAATAGTACAAAGGGGGAAAACTATATAGGAAGACATTGAACTAAAGTAGAGTGTGGTTAAGGAATTAGTATTGAATGTGGACATAATTATCTAATAAGAAAATAGAACTAATGGAAGAGAACCTACATAATAAAACTGGAAAACATACCACAAGATACTAGAAGCAAAATAAGGGGGTGGAAGTCTCGTGTGTGCCCAGGGTTGGGCGTAGTTTTTGAAATAAAAGAGACTCAGATAGAAGGCGTGTGGTGTCGTCTACGGCTGTGTGAAGAATGGAGAAATCTGAAGGAGGTATTGGGTGGCCTGAAGCTTCAGAGTGTTCTCTTATGGCCGAATGAGAAGGTTTTGATAGAGGGAAACCAGTTCTGAATGACCTACCCCGATGTTCCACTTATATTGGACAGTCAAAGCGCCATCTCACTGCTAGGATTTCGGAGCATCGGGGTAGGTCATTCAGAACTGGTTTCCCTCTATCAAAACCTTCTCATTCGGCCATAAGAGAACATTCTGAAGCTTCAGGCCACCCAATACCTCCTTCAGATTTCTCCATTCTTAACACAGCCGTAGACGACACCACACGCCTTTTATCTGTGTCTCTTTTATTTCAAAAACTACGCCCAACCCTGGGCACACACGAGACTTCCACCCCCTTATTTTGCTTCTAAGTATCTTGTGGTATGTTTTCCAGTTTGATTATGTAGGTTCTCTTCCATTAGTTCTATTTTCTTATTAGATATGTCCACATTCAATACTAATAATTCCTTAACCACACTCTACTTTAGTTCAATGTCTTCCTATATAGTTTTCCCCCTTTGTACTATTTCAATGTGTTTTGCATTATAATTAAAACTTAATTTGTAACACTTTTATGTATTTTAATGCTTAGTGATTTTGTCTGATTCTCTGAATTATTTAATTAATTTCTTAATGTTCAATTTCCATCTGTAATAATGTTACTCTAGTGGCTTTCTTATATAGTTTCACTGCCGTTCATGCTAATTTAATGTATTTCGTACATAACATGAATTTTCCGATTTTTCAAAAATCTTCGGTGTTTACAATTATATTTCCGCGACCCAATTCTACTTTAATGCGAACCCGTTTCTACACTTGTTGTTTTCAATATTGTCTCCCCCCTTTCGTACAATTTACTTGTATTTCGTGTTGCCAACCTACTTAATTTTAGTATATAATTTAATTATAATTATAATCATAATTCTCCTACGTTTTAAATATTAACCATTAGTAATATGCAAATATTTATATAGGCCCTTTTTCTCTTACTTTAGGCTGAAGATGGCTTGTGTGTAAGCCGAAACGTCCCACAATAAAGATGTTCACCCCAGCGCTGTTTTTTTAATTTATTATACGCCTCCGCTTCCCACGTGAAGAGAGCATCGCTTCTATATATATATATATATATATATATATATATATATATATATATATATATACTGTATATATATATATATATATATATATATATATATATATATATATATATATATACTATATATATATAATACAAAAATAATAAAACAAAATCATGATAAATACATAAATAGAAAGGTCGAACATTTATAATAAATAAATAAAATCATTAGTACGGATGAACAGTTCCTTTACATTCAAGCTTGGTTAAGTTTTGTTAATGAGTATAATAACCTGTATTGAAAACGGAAGCCTGTGAAGTTTAAGTACTACTTTTCATAACTGAAGGAAACCGTTTTACTCAATCCTTGATGAATATAACTTATAAGTTAGTTTCTATTAATCCTTGTAATTAAACTTTGCTCAATATTTGTGCAACTATTTTGTTTAAATCAGACTTTTATATATGTAAAAACTCGCTTGTGAAAATGTTATCCAAGTCTTAACCACTTCTGTACCAGCAACGTCATTC
>JBAKBP010026914.1:0-30960 GCA_037953745.1 Lithodes maja
GAATCAATAATTCGCAAGACAACAGAGGTGTGGAACAAAATAATGAAAATAGTGCAGGCCTAAACGAAGATAATGAGAGAGAAATAATCGAAAATCGTGAACAGAACGAACGACCTCGTAACGTAAACATGAATGGTGGAGAATGGATGGGACATTCTGGTGACGGACTCACAACATTAGTGAATGAAATCTATACAGAAGTGATACAATGGCAACATAATAAGTTTGAACTACCGATTTGTGAAGCCGCAAAAGATATGCTGGGGGAACTCAGACGTATGATCCTAAAGTATGTTCAGGATGCCCCTTTGGCGCACGTGGCAATCAAGATAGCTTCTTTCATTCCTCAGTTGTTCCTTCAAAGAAAAAGACCAAAGGGAAAACTGAATGAGAACATTAAAGCGCTGAAACAGAGAATGGAGTGGTGGAAAAATGGGGAGTTAGACAAAATTCTTAGCCAAGTACGAGCAATCCAGCAAAGACTGAAAACAAAACAACGAAGAAAGAGGAAGCCAGATGATATGGCACGATCAGTGGGAAATAGCATGAGGATTGGTAAAGTGGCACAGGCAGTCAGAATGGTCACTGGGGAAGCCTCAAGTGGGGTGCACGAAGTGAATCGACGCATCTTGGACCAGCTGAAGGAGAAACACCCAGAAGCAAAACCAGCAAGTGATGAGGCCAAACTAGACGGGGAATATGTTCCTCCAGACCCGGTGATATATGAGAATATAACTGGAGACCTCATATGGAGAAAGGCGCTGAAAACACAGGGAGGAGCAGGTCCATCAGGAGTAGATGCTAAGACTTGGAGGATCTTCCTAAGTCAAAACAAGTTTGGTTCAGCCGCGGGTGACCTTTGTGAAGCAATAGCAATGCTGGCAAAGAAACTTGCATCATCACCATGCGTGAACATAGAAGCTCTGACAGCATGTCGCCTGATACCTTTAAATAAGAATCCAGGAGTTAGACCAGTAGGCGTTGGGGAAGTTCTTAGAAGGATTATAGGAAAAGCAATCATGTCTGTATTTGGAAAAGATGTACAAAGAGCAGTGGGCAACTTACAAGTATGTGCAGGACAGCAAGCCGGAGGAGAAGCAGCAATACATGCAATGGGGAAGGTGTATCATGAGGAAGATTGTGAAGCGGTACTGCTAGTGGATGCAACAAATGCCTTTAACACCATTAATAGGGAGGCAGCTATTCACAACATCAAGATCAAATGCCCGAGCATCGCAAAGTACATAGAAAATACTTATAAGGAGCCAGCTAACCTGTATATAGTTGGAAGCACAAAGAAGGAAGAAATGAAAATTCTCAAATCAAATGAAGGAACAACGCAAGGAGATCCAGTGGCAATGGCAATGTACGCACTGGCACTATCAATTCTGCAGCAGAAAATAAAACATGAGGTAACCCGAGTGAAACAAGTGGCGTATGCAGATGACCTCACAGGTGCAGGAAAAATAGGGGATCTCAAAGAATGGTGGCGGAGAGTACAATCGATAGGCGAAGTCATTGGGTACCATCCGAATGCTAGTAAATCTGTACTAATAGTGAAAGAAAACAAGTATGAAGAAGCGGTGCAGACTTTTGATGGGACAGGAGTGAAGATTACAAAGGAGGGTCAACGCCATTTAGGAGCAGTAATAGGCACAGAAGAATGCAAGAGAGACTATGTGCGAAAAAAGGTAGCAGAGTGGGTAAAGGAAGTGAAAACCCTGGCAGACATTGCGAAATCTGAACCACATGCTGCATATACAGCCTTCACATATGGTGTTAAGCACAGATGGACCTTTCTTATGAGAACAGTGCCTGGCATTAGACAGATGCTCCAACCGCTTGAAGAAGCAATCAGAGGAACATTCATACCGGCCCTAACAGAGATGGAAGGCGTCACGCAAGAGCTAAGAGATCTATTAGCTCTTCCGCCAAGGTTCGGAGGTATGGGGATCATAAACCCAGTGGAGGCGGCACTACATGAGAACCAAAATTCCCTTAAACTTACTACGTCTCTGACAGAAAAAATACGGGAGCAAAATGAAAATGATGAGGTGGACGAAGAGGAACAACGAAATGCAAGACAGGAAATTACAAAGAGCAGAGAAGAGAGACAGAAACATAGCCTAGAACAAATTAAGACCAGATGTAGGGAAGAACTGAAAATGAGAGTTGAGATGGCACAAGACACGGGGGCTTCAAATTGGCTCACATCATTACCAATAAAGGAGAAAGGCTTCAGCTTAAATAAACAAGAATTCAATGATGCCGTAGCCTTGAGGTATGGGTGGCCAGTTTCGAACCTGCCGCTGAAATGTGCATGTGGTGAAATAAACAACTCAGACCACTGTATGACTTGTAAGAAAGGAGGATTCATCTGTATCCGGCATGATGAAGTACGAGACATCACTGCACAAATGCTGGACGAGGTGTGCCATGATGTCAGAATCGAACCGGAACTTCTGCCTATGGACGGACAGCGCTTGGCCCACAATACTGCAAATACTTCAAATGAAGCAAGAGTGGACGTAAGTGCTCGAGGTTTTTGGACGAGGGGACAACGGGCTTTTTTCGACATCAGAATCTTCAATCCAAGAGCACAAACATATCGTGAGCGAGGACACAAGGCGGCATACTTGAGAAACGAAAGTGAGAAAAAACGCGCTTATGAAGAAAGAATTTTGAACAGGGATCAAGGAAGCTTTACTCCTCTGGTCTTCTCATCGTCGGGAGGTATGGGACCTTCTGCAAGTGTCTTCTATGCCAGATTAGCTGAACAAATATCGGAGAAAAAGCGCCAGCATAGAAGCCAAGTCATAACTTGGATGAGATGCCGGCTCTCTTTCTCTCTTCTCAGGTCTGCACTCCTATGTCTCAGGGGTACAAGGTCCTCCCCGCTACAGAGGACAAGAGTGAGAGACTTGGACTTTGAAATGGTCGTGGCGGAGGGACGAATTGGGGAACAACTAGGTTGATTGTAGGGAGGTACTGGTACAATAAGATAAACTACAATGTAACTAGAATAAAATAGATTGTACACCACTTTGTAACTGTCACCTTAATAAAAAAGAAAAAAAAAAAGTGTGTGTGTGTGTGTGTGTGTGTGTGTGTGTGTGTGTGTGTGTGTTGGAGTGCCATTCATTGATGTAGACTGTTATTACCTCTGCGAGTGTTGTATACCTATTCATACTATACCTAGGAACAATTTCGCTGTGTGTATAAAAGTGCGATGGTGCGTAAGTAGCAGATCTCTATCTCTCTATCTCTCTCTCTCTCTCTCTCTCCCTGTATGTGTGTGTCTTTTTGTCCTATGTTCCAACTCTACCTCGAGCCCGACCCGCCAACAGCACTTCGCTCTCGCTGCTCGAAATCTGACCATAACTTGAGTACTCCATTACTCATCCCCTTATTTGTTTGCATGAGCTGTAGCTAAGCTCTAGCTTAACTGCCCTGTAGTTGCTTTGCATGTAATTTTGCTGTGTTTTTGACTGATAAACGTTTGTTTATCGAGATTGCTTTAGTTTACATTTGTACCGGTTAGTGACGACCAACGCTCTAAAGTAAACAAACTATTTGCTTGTTTCATATTATAAAGTTCTAGCACTTATTGTAGATATTTTAGCCCTCACTGTAGTTAAGTGCTTAGCAAACCACCCAGTAGTTATCTTGCATGACATTGTACTGTAGTTTTGACTGATAAACGTTTGTTTTTCAAAATTCTATTTGTCAAGTTAGTAGAGACGCCGCCGATACCAGCGCCACCTGTGTACGCATAAACAAACCCTCTTCTTGTATTTTATATATCAAAGTCTAGCCAGTACTGTACTTGGTTGAACTTTTTATTTTGGTTATCTATATAAATCGCACACAATAACATTTGTCAAGATAGTTTTAATATTGGGTTAGAATAATTTAGTTACTGTAATACTTTTTGATAGCCTATTTATTAACACCTTATTAGCGGGCTAGGCGGTTTATTTATATGTACCGCCCAGCGGGGTGGTTTTAGCCAAAATAGGGCTGTTTACGTGATCATTTTCATGCCTAAATAAGACCCAGAGCGTAAAATAAGTATCTATCCCTGAAAGGGCATAAACAGAGCTTTCCAATGACACCATAACGATCCTTTTATGATGGCTAGTTTTCTTGCAACAACCGCGCAACGCGAGTGCAAAAAGCATGTAATTCGGCACTTTCCCCATACAATTCCGTATATAGTGAGTGAGAGAGGGAGGGAGGAGGTGGGATTCGTGTCAGTAAGTTCGCCGCGGTGGTCTGGAGCAGTCATACGCTTGCTACTCTCCTGCCACCACTTGTCTCTCTCTCTCAGCAACATTATGTGCTGAAATTGCCACACGACCTATGTCGAGCGCCGCCAGATAGTCCAGATTTATTATACTCGACTTATGTTGCGCGCCGACACTTAGGGGTTAATCGCATTTCAGATACTTGTCACCATATTAATAGGCCTCTCACACTCTTGCCAGGGATATTACTAACTCCAATATTATTATTATTGTGTCGACCACTGTATAAACTAATATACAGGCTTTAGCCTAACTGTGTCAAACTGCTAACATAATTTTATTTTTATTTTCAGGCATAAAATTGTGTTCTATTGCTAACATATTCTTTTTGTGATCAACATATTCTGTTTGTGATTTACAGGCATTAATTGTACCATATTGCTAACCAATATTTTTTGTTACTGTACTGTATACTGCTTTCCAATTTTCTCACTAGGCTAAATTAACCCTCTCCCACTTTTTTTTCCAGTAAATTTTGTAACAAATTACTAGTCCATTTACAATTTTCAGGCTTTAACTGTGTCATACTGCTAACATCAATTTTTGTTATATTTTCAGGCATAAATTGTGTTCTATTGCTAACATATTTTTTGTGATTTACAGCCATAATATTCTGTTTGTGATTAACATATTCTTTTTGTGATTTACAGGCATTAATTGTACCATATTGCTAACAAATATGTTTTGTTACTGTACTGTGTACTGTTTTCCAGTTTTTTTCACTAGGCTACATTAACCCTCTCCCACTTTTTTTCCAGTAAATTTTGTAACAAATTTCTAGTCCATTTGTGATTTTCAGGCTTTAACTGTGTCATACTGCTAACATCAATTTTTTTTTTATTTTCAGGCATAAATTGTGTTCTATTGCTAAATATTTTTTGTGATTTACAGGCATATTAATTTTATCATATTGCTAACAAAATTTTGTGTGATTTTCAGGAATTAATTGTATCACATTGCTAACATACATTTTTTGTGATTTTCAGGCTTTAATTGGACCATTTTGCTAACATAAATTTGTGTGATTTTCAGGCATATTGTGATTATATCGTCATGGCGCCGCAACGAACCTGCACGAGTTGTTCCGGTAAATTTGGCCCTACCATGTTTGTTGATACTGATGTCCAAATTTGTAGATTTTGCCAGCTCCGAGAGAAGATTGCGGATGAATTGAATGCAGCTCACCGCAAGATCGATGCCCTGACTACGAAGCTTGAATCCCTTCAAGAATTTGCCACACTCAACGTAGGAGTGCCCTCGGCCCAAGAAACCACTATGATATCAACCGCTATTCCAGTGCATACAGTACCGGTACCGGTACCCACACCAGCAGCTACCTTAGATGTTGCAGATAATAATAATGACTCTACTCTCACTCCCCCCCAGAACAACTTTCAGTTAGTAAGAAACAATGTGCATCCCAGTACCAGTACCAGGAAGGTCATCCCGACAACATGCCAAAACCGCTTCAAAATTCTGGCTATTGACGAGGAAGAGGAAACGGAAGAAGTTCGGCTTGTGGGCGACTCCATGGTCCGTGGCCAACTAAATGAGTTCTGCGCCAGGGCACCCAGGACCAAAATGCGATTCTGTATCCCAGGTGGCGGCGTGGACGACATTGTTGCGGCTGTGGAAGAGGTTTCCAGGCTCGCCCCCGCAAGCACTACGTACGTCATCCATGTTGGATCTAACGATGTCCAACGGACGCGGTCAGAGGAACTACTTTGCAAGTACCGGCGGCTGATCAGGTCCTTCAAGGAAAAATCTAACAGAATCTTAATTTCAGGAATTGTTCCCCGGATTGATGTAGAAAACCGATTCTACAACATAGCTACCAGTACAAATCGACGACTAGCCAAACTCTGCAGGGAGGAGGACATCGGCTTTGTCGACACTTGGAATCATTTTTACTATGATAAATCTTTGTTTTCAGGAGATGGTGTACATCTCAATGAAGTAAGAGCTGCACGTCTTGGTCGTCTGCTGAACGATGCAGTCAAGGATTTCCGTTCAAAAAACGGGGTCAACCAGACGCCAGACAGGGTAGTGTAAGTCAAATACGAACTGAAAATTCAGACAATGCACAATCAGTAACATCCAACTCTAATACTCTTAAGGTGTTTTATGTAAATGCTCGTAGCATACGCAATACATTTTCAGATCTAGAGGAAATCGTGTTTATAGAACATTATGATATAATCAGCATTACAGAATCTTGGTTAAATACGGAAGACAGAGACTTTTTAGCCGAATATACGCTTCCTGGTTATACAATGTTTGAGACAAGTCGGATCAATAGAAATGGAGGAGGAGTTCTGTTTTTTATAAAGGAAAGTCTTAATCCCGTCTTAATGTCAAAACCTCAAATTGCGAATATAGACATATCTTATGTACTATTAACCCGTGGAGCCCCGGCTAGTTTTGTAATGTTTGCGCACCAGAACCCGGCCGGTTTTCAAAAAATGGTTTTATTCCAGAAACAATAGCGAATGGGTTAGGAATGAAGGAAAAACCACGAAAAACCGCTCAAAAAGCTTAAAAAATGGTCCTACAGAGCCCCCGAAAACGGATTTTATAAGAGTAAAAAATTGAAGGCAATTATCCCAAAAAACCAGGTTATTGCGCGCTCGCGCGCACGCACGTGGACTTTGAGAGTTTTCAACCATCGGCACGGTTGCGTGGGATACGTATACAGTTCCCATACAAATCTGAGCCCTCTTGAGTGGCTACACCTGAGGTTACGGTCGGCGCAATTAGGGTGACGCGTCAGGCGCGTCTCTGGGGCTGTGCGTTACATACATCGCCGACGCGTCAGACGCGTCGCTGGGGCTGGACGGGTTAAATAATAAACGAGGAACTAAAATAACACTAGCTTTATTATACAGACAGCCATCTCAATCAGTGCAAACTGACAGTGAAATTTATGAACAAATTACAGAAATAACTAACATACAAGACACCGTAATTCTTGGCGATTTCAACTTACCCGTGACTAAATGGTGCGATATTCTTACTTCACACTCTGGACACGACCTCTATGCTAACTTGCAAGAGAGTTCACTTTTTCAATTTGTACAATCTCCGACCCGTGGTAATAATGTGCTTGACCTTGTACTCGCAACAAAAGAAGAATTAATAGAGAATTTGAATGTTGGTGATGAATTCAGTAACAGCGACCATCGTACGATAACTTTCACTTTAAAGTTTACTAGTAACAAATCAAATAGCAGCATTGAGAAAGTCCCTAATTTCAAGAAAGTAAATTTTCATAAACTTAAATCAAAGCTTAAAGAAACTGACTGGAGCTTTCTGACTAACAATAACGACATAAATACATCTTGGGAGTGTTTCACAACCACTTACCTTAAGGCAGTGCGAGACTGCATACCATCGAAAATACGGCGTCCAGGCCATAATGATAAGCCCAAATGGTGGAATAAAGATATTTCAGACTGTCTGCTTGCTAAAAAATTTGCTAATGATAGATTAAAATCCTCACAAAATGACGAAGAACGGGTGAAATTTGTAGAGCTACGACGCAAAGCCAAAAAGTTAATTAAGCAAAGTAAAAAAGACCCTGGAGTTACATGTTGCGAATCAAAGTAAAACAAACCCGAAATAATTCTATAGTTATATCAGAAAGAAAAAAGTAGTTACTTCAACTGTTGGACCGTTAGTGATGAAAATGGAGAATACACCAAAGACGAAGTACAAATGAGTAATGCCCTCAATACCTTCTTTGCATCAGTTTTTACAACCGAAGACCTCAGTGATATCCCTACACCATCGCCGATTCAGATTGATAATTCAGATGTTCTAAGCAATATCACCGTTACAGAGAGAGAAGATTGAATTGTTTAGATAAACTCAAGGTAAATAAAACGCCTGGACCTGATACAATCTCACCTAGAGTTCTAAAGGAAGCTAAGGATGAGCTCTCCAAACCACTGACATTGCTATTCAATGAATCCTTGCAGTCTGGGAATATGCCTGATCAGTGGAAGCTAGCCAACGTAACACCGATATTAAAAAAAGGCAGCAAATCCCTACCCAGTAATTATCGTCCAATTAGCTTAACCTCAATTGTATGTAAAATGCTAGAAACGGTCATAAGAGACAGACTCGTAAATCACTTAGAGGCAACTAACTTACTTAAAGATACTCAGCACGGCTTTCGTAAAAAACGTTCCTGTTTAACAAACCTCTTAGACTTCTTCCACGATATCCTCAACCTCTACGATGAGAGTAAAGCTGTAGATATTATATACCTTGATTTTCAAAAGGCCTTTGACAAAGTTCCCCATAAACGTTTACTGCTAAAACTAAAAGCGCATGGAATACAAGATGGTGTGTTGAAATGGATAGAAAATTGGCTCAGCGACAGAAAGCAAAGAGTAGTCATAAACGGTAAGGCATCTAAATGGACCAATGTAAGTAGCGGGGTACCCCAGGGATCGGTACTAGGACCAATTCTCTTTCTAATTTACATCAACGACATAGATGAGGGTCTCACCTGTACAATCTCAAAATTTGATGACGATACAAAAATTGCAAATAGCGTACTCTCAAAAGAACAAGTTGACGATATGCAACACAATCTAGATAAATTGTCATGTTGGGCCCAAATTTGATAATATTATTTTTATTAATCTCACCACCACACCCCAATGAAATTAATTAAAGTATATATGATCCACCGGGATTCGAACCCGGGTTATCACACACATATTTTTGCCACCTTAACCATTACACCACCAGGACGGTTAAAGGTTTATGCACACGCCTACGACTTATTATCCATTCTCGAATACTGGATATTAATCTAATCATGTTCATACTCCCAACCGCACTATGGTAGCCTACTGTTTAAGTGAGAGGAAAGAATATTCATGGGGCACAGATCATATAGACCGGCCTCTCGAAGAAATATCCCTAAACCTACTAATAATATTATTTTTATTAATCTCACCACCACACCCCCAATGAAATTAATTAAAGTATATATGATCCACCGGGATTCGAACCCGGGTTATCACACACATATTTTTGCCACCTTAACCATTACACCACCAGGACGGTTAAAGGTTTATGCACACGCCTACGACTTATTATCCATTCTCGAATACTGGATATTAATCTAATCATGTTCATACTCCCAACCGCACTATGGTAGCCTACTGTTTAAGTGAGAGGAAAGAATATTCATGGGGCACAGATCATATAGACCGGCCTCTCGAAGAAATATCCCTAAACCTACTAATAATATTATTTTTATTAATCTCACCACCACACCCCAATGAAATTAATTAAGTATATATGATCCACCGGGATTCGAACCCGGGTTATCACACACATATTTTTGCCACCTTAACCATTACACCACCAGGACGGTTAAAGGTTTATGCACACGCCTACGACTTATTATCCATTCTCGAATACTGGATATTAATCTAATCATGTTCATACTCCCAACCGCACTATGGTAGCCTACTGTTTAAGTGAGAGGAAAGAATATTCATGGGGGCACAGATCATATAGACCGGCCTCTCGAAGAAATATCCCTAAACCTACTAATAATATTATTTTTATAATCTCACCACCACACCCCAATGAAATTAATTAAAGTATATATGATCCACCGGGATTCGAACCCGGGTTATCACACACATATTTTTGCCACCTTAACCATTACACCACCAGGACGGTTAAAGGTTTATGCACACGCCTACGACTTATTATCCATTCTCGAATACTGGATATTAATCTAATCATGTTCATACTCCCAACCGCACTATGGTAGCCTACTGTTTAAGTGAGAGGAAAGAATATTCATGGGGCACAGATCATATAGACCGGCCTCTCGAAGAAATATCCCTAAACCTACTAATAATATTATTTTTATTAATCTCACCACCACACCCCCAATGAAATTAATTAAAGTATATATGATCCACCGGGATTCGAACCCGGGTTATCACACACATATTTTTGCCACCTTAACCATTACACCACCAGGACGGTTAAAGGTTTATGCACACGCCTACGACTTATTATCCATTCTCGAATACTGGATATTAATCTAATCATGTTCATACTCCCAACCGCAATGGTAGCCTACTGTTTAAGTGAGAGGAAAGAATATTCATGGGGCACAGATCATATAGACCGGCCTCTCGAAGAAATATCCCTAAACCTACTAATAATATTATTTTTATTAATCTCACCACCACACCCCAATGAAATTAATTAAAGTATATATGATCCACCGGGATTCGAACCCGGGTTATCACACACATATTTTTGCCACCTTAACCATTACACCACCAGGACGGTTAAAGGTTTATGCACACGCCTACGACTTATTATCCATTCTCGAATACTGGATATTAATCTAATCATGTTCATACTCCCAACCGCACTATGGTAGCCTACTGTTTAAGTGAGAGGAAAGAATATTCATGGGGCACAGATCATATAGACCGGCCTCTCGAAGAAATATCCCTAAACCTACTAATAATATTATTTTTATTAATCTCACCACCACACCCCCAATGAAATTAATTAAAGTATATATGATCCACCGGGATTCGAACCCGGGTTATCACACACATATTTTTGCCACCTTAACCATTACACCACCAGGACGGTTAAAGGTTTATGCACACGCCTACGACTTATTATCCATTCTCGAATACTGGATATTAATCTAATCATGTTCATACTCCCAACCGCACTATGGTAGCCTACTGTTTAAGTGAGAGGAAAGAATATTCATGGGGCACAGATCATATAGACCGGCCTCTCGAAGAAATATCCCTAAACCTACTAATAATATTATTTTTATTAATCTCACCACCACACCCCCAATGAAATTAATTAAAGTATATATGATCCACCGGGATTCGAACCCGGGTTATCACACACATATTTTTGCCACCTTAACCATTACACCACCAGGACGGTTAAAGGTTTATGCACACGCCTACGACTTATTATCCATTCTCGAATACTGGATATTAATCTAATCATGTTCATACTCCCAACCGCACTATGGTAGCCTACTGTTTAAGTGAGAGGAAAGAATATTCATGGGGCACAGATCATATAGACCGGCCTCTCGAAGAAATATCCCTAAACCTACTAATAATATTATTTTTATTAATCTCACCACCACACCCCCAATGAAATTAATTAAAGTATATATGATCCACCGGGATTCGAACCCGGGTTATCACACACATATTTTTGCCACCTTAACCATTACACCACCAGGACGGTTAAAGGTTTATGCACACGCCTACGACTTATTATCCATTCTCGAATACTGGATATTAATCTAATCATGTTCATACTCCCAACCGCACTATGGTAGCCTACTGTTTAAGTGAGAGGAAAGAATATTCATGGGGCACAGATCATATAGACCGGCCTCTCGAAGAAATATCCCTAAACCTACTAATAATATTATTTTTATTAATCTCACCACCACACCCCCAATGAAATTAATTAAAGTATATATGATCCACCGGGATTCGAACCCGGGTTATCACACACATATTTTTGCCACCTTAACCATTACACCACCAGGACGGTTAAAGGTTTATGCACACGCCTACGACTTATTATCCATTCTCGAATACTGGATATTAATCTAATCATGTTCATACTCCCAACCGCACTATGGTAGCCTACTGTTTAAGTGAGAGGAAAGAATATTCATGGGGCACAGATCATATAGACCGGCCTCTCGAAGAAATATCCCTAAACCTACTAATAATATTATTTTTATTAATCTCACCACCACACCCCCAATGAAATTAATTAAAGTATATATGATCCACCGGGATTCGAACCCGGGTTATCACACACATATTTTTGCCACCTTAACCATTACACCACCAGGACGGTTAAAGGTTTATGCACACGCCTACGACTTATTATCCATTCTCGAATACTGGATATTAATCTAATCATGTTCAGAGTTTCAATGCGGATAAATGTAAAGTACTACATATCGGATACTTAAATGAGAAAGCAAACTATTCGATGAATGGCACTCAGCTTAAGAATGTAAACAAAGAAACCGATCTGGGAGTAACATTATCGAGTAACCTAAAACCGAGTCAACAATGTTCAGAAGTTGTTAAGAAGGCAAACAAAATAATTGGCTTTATAGGCAGGTCATTTGAGCATAAATCCAAAGAAGTTATCCTAACCCTTTACAATTCCTTAGTCCGCCCTCTTCTGGAATACTGCGTTCAATCCTGGTGCCCTTATTACCAAAAAGATATAAACAAGCTAGAAGGAGTTCAACGTAGAGTTACCAAAATGATACCTAGCCTAAAGAACAAACCATACGAAGAGCGAAGAGCGTCTTAGAGAATTAAATCTATTTCCTTTAACCCAGCGCAGATTAAGAGGTGACTTAATTCAAGTGTTCAAAATCATAAAAGGCATTGACAATATGAACTGTAGTAAGTACTTCACTATCGACCAATCTAATTACACGCGGGGAAACGGTTGCAAAATTATTGGTAAATCTTTTAACTCACACGAATCTAAGAATTTCTTCTTCAATCGAGTTGTCAACTTGTGGAATGGGCTTCCCCGAGACGTTATAGACTGCATCACCGTTGATTCATTTAAACTCCGCTTAGACAAATATCTCGCATCAAACCCGCGACTGACTGCGTTTGTAAATGAATAACTTTATTTTATCCCCCCTCAATTACTAACCCATCTGTCCCCTACTAACTTCCTAATCCTGCCACGGACATTAGTTCTAGGGCAGTAGTTCCCTTTCCAATGTTCCCTTACCCACTCTAAACCACTGTTTGGACACTTGATCCTCAGTGTTTTGGAGGACAAGCAGCCTAGAAGGGTCACTAGACCTGTTGTTGCTTGATTTCCTTTGTACTCCTTTGTATCTGTATATTCAACCGCTTAAAAAACAGTCAAGTCAGGTCTTACTCTAGATGGCGAGTGTGACATCAAGGCCGTTTCAGTGTTGCAACTGACTCTGTCGTGGTCTTATCTTTGTAGACCTACGATGTGTTGCCTCTTCGTGGACCTTTGCCACTCTGACTTCACGCAGCTGCACCACAACTATCTCCTTGACTCATCTCACAATCTCGGACACCTCTTTCTTTCGAACGCCACCTTTTAAATTGTGTATTTACTGTGTGTTTGTGTGTGTGTGTGTGTGTGTGTGTGTGTGTGTGTGTGTGTGTGTGTGTGTGTGTGTGTGTGTGTTTGTGCAGCCGTGTGAGAGTGGCGTGTGAGTGTGTATATATGTGTGTCTGCATTGCGTGTGTTGCGTGTGCGTGTAGCCGTGTGTGAGAGAGGCGGGCGTGTGTGAGCTGGTGGAAACTGTTGTTGGAGGGGATGTGAGGAATTCTGGTGGCCCCAGTGTTGTTCATACTTGTGTGGCCGAGTTACCAGGATCTACAAGGAAGGGATAGTATCTCAGAGGCCTTGCAGGCCTTCCTATGGAGATACTCCAAATATATAAAAAAATATATAAACTATCAAAAAAATATATAAATAATAACAATAACAACAACAACAACAACACAACAATTATAATAATAATACTACTACTAATAATAAACATAATAATAATAATAATAATTATAATCCATCAACCTGTAATCCTGGTGGGCTCTAAATACCATATAACTGTATAACACTTACCAAATATATTTAATCTCTGTATATTTACATTTACGGCTACAAATATAAACAAACATGTAAATTCAGCTCTGTATCTATACAAACACGGTTACAAAAGTCTAAACTAACTTTACCCCCCCCCCCCCCCCCCAACATTCACACATATTTGCACGGTTTTGTATGCAGTGTTCTTCTCCAGCAAAATATTGATATGCATGGGGAAATTCCTATGGAGGAAATACATCTTAATATATTATTCAGCTCGGGATCTCGACAAATATAGCTATAAATTAAACTATGCTGCTTCATGGTCACGTGTGCAGTTTTCTTTACAGTAAAATATAATTGGGTACCTTCCTATAAATATAAACCATATATACAGTACCGGTATATAGCTGCCATAATTCAGATCAGTATCTCAACAAATACGACGAAAATTCAACATTGTTCTCCGTAGCCCACTATTTATTATGGTTGGGTGTGCAAATTTGACTATCAAGAACCACAGGCATTTCGCTGGGTGACATCAATCTGCATACTAAATTAAAACTCATTATATCATCATATACACATTAACATTTGTCGTCAACCCACCGCTGATTCCCAAGAAAACAAGAAAAACAAAAACAACAATAAACTCCAACTCGGTCGTTCATTAGCATTCATCAAAGTGCAGCTTATTTACAGCAAAATTGTCTAATGTTGACCCGAGTGTAAAAGATAAAAACTGGTCTATTCAATAATTAAATAGATTGTTAACTGGAAGGGAGGATTGTTCCACGTAGATTTTTTTTGGAGAAGTGTACGCAAACCGTCGAGTAACATTTGTCCCGGGTTCGCGTCCTGACGATTGTACAGGCAGATCAATACAAGGACTCTCTAACTTTTGGCTCTCTGGCGATCCTAACAGAGCTGAATACAATCGCCTATAGTCTATTCATTATAAGTTGGGCAGAAATCTAGACCACAAACATCTATAACTAAAAAAGGGCTAGAGATAATAGGCTGTAATTTACCACACCTATTCCCTAGCTGACCCTTCCCAACCGGTATAAATATTAGCGCGATTACTCTAGCCTTTTTCTGAGTAATAGAGTTTAGTGGTCAAGACTGTTGGCCTAACTATAATGAAAGGACTATAATGGTAGCAAAATACACTATAAAATATAAATAAATATACATATAACACTCCCACGCCATTCCAATGAGTGAAGTACACTTCTCCTGATCCCAAAATGTTTCACTCTAGCTTTTTAAATCCCCCACGGAGAGAATTTTCAACATGGTATAGAATTTTATAAGCGAGTGCACCAGAGCCCCGACATCAACAAATCTTGGTTAATCCAGTCAGCTGTGTTTCCACGGAGAAACAATGGAATTTACTTTGTATCTTCATCCAGTTACTTATTTATTTAGCAGAACGTGACCTTTTGCATACCACTTATAACAATAGAAAGATATTTAATGCTTTGTTGTTGTTGTTGTTTTTCAGACAAACAAAATATATAATATATATTAATATACCTGTATAATGTGTATATACTGTATGTAACACGCTCAGAATGATGAATATTTGTATTTATTTTATTATAGCTAACTTTTTGACGAATTCTTTCAGTTTAGAAAGACAGTTTGTATTCGATGGGATTAACACCAACACCAATGTATTCTTCTATTAAGGCTATATGTTATTTTCTTATGCTCTGACAAACTGGCAAAAGAGAGTGGATTAAGGGGGTAGTACTTGGTTTTTGGTCTATATATTTTTATATAAATTTAGTTTTGAGTTTCCTCGCTAGACCTCCATCAAGCTTTAAAAAACGCCCCCTAGACCCCATTTCAAGATAAATTTGTACATTTTTGGGTAGAAAAAATTCACGGCCGAAGGCCGGTTCCTTCTAAAATTAGAGGCTCGTTATCGCTCGCCATGAAAAAATCGACACCTACGGGTCATGAAAGGCCTTAATATTGATTAAATATATAAAGCAAAAGGCCTCAAAATCGCCAAACTAACGGAACGAACGTCTTAATACCTCAAAGCTAATATACTAATCATGGGGGAGAAGGGGGTCCAGAAAAAGCGAGTACTACCCCCTTAGCATGACTGCAATAGCTACCATGGTGTCACACTGCTTAAGGGGGGACGGCTGTATTTATTTGCTGATTTATGTGTCTTATTATTTGTATAGTTTGCTCCCTAGACCTCCATCAAGTTTTAAAAACACCCCAAGACCTTCGTTCAAGATAAATTTGTACATTTTTCGATTGGAAATATATTAAAGGCTCGCTATCGCTCGCCAGGAATAAAATTGACACCTAAATTGTACGAAATGTCTTAATATTGACAAAGAAATGGAGTGAAAGGTCTTAAAATCTGAAAACTACTGGGTCTAAGTATGAGTAAGAAGGGGGGCCAGAAAATACAACCCCCCCCCCCTTAATGTGCCAGGGAAGGTGTCTGCTCATATTCTGCTTTGTGAGTAAATATAACGGACAGAAAAATCTGGATTCATTTACAATAGTCTAGTGGGTCCTTGTATAATGCCGGTCTTGATTATATAATGGGATTTATATGTACATAAAAGGTGTTTGCTTCAGTGTATTTGCGGAAAACTACAGTGATTATTAACCCCCTCAGTCTGATCAGCATTACTTATTGATCTGTGGACAGCCGACACTGAAATTTGATTATTCCCGACCAAAAGGTTTCTAGGCGCGGCCAACATAATAATCTTATCGCTCGTTTTTCATCCACAAATATCACCCCAACTGCATTTAAATACACTTCACGAGATAGAGAGAGATCTATACAACAATATGTCTATAAAAAAAATAGTGTATCTATAATGGTTATCGTGTACAATTAATATTCGTAAATATTTCTGCTGCAAATTGTGATTTTTGTCACTTTACTTTAAGATATTTCCGAAACTTACTAAATAACTTATTTTTATTTTCATACTAAATCACAACGATTTTTTTCCGCTGAACATGGTGGCGGTATTTAGAATATTCTATCCTCAATATTGGATTTTATAGAAATAAATCTATAACGATAGTTTTTCGCCTTGATAGAATCCCTGCCGCACCAAAATATTCACTCTCAGTTGGTTTTCACCCATAATAATTGTTTTTTGTACGTTTTTTTTTTTTATATGAACGGCAAGAGGAAAGGTTATTATATAAGATTTAATCAAAAAAATAAAAATAAAATAATAATATGTGGAATTTCACCGTAGGAGAAGTTAGCTGCTCAGTCCGCCCATACTTTCCCTCCCCATTTTCACCGATAAAATGTGGGACAATGCATATTCTGTAAGCGGGTGCTATTTAGGATTTTTCATTAGCTTTCTAATGGTACAAAGGAGTACAAAGTACAAAGGAGTACAAAGGAGTACAAAGGAAATCAAGCAACAACAGATCTAGTGACCCTTCTAGGTTGCTTGTCCTCCAAAACACTGAGGATCAAGTGTCCAAACAGTGGTTTAGAGTGGGTAAGGGAATTACTGCCCTGGAACTAATGTCCGTGGCAGGATTAGGGAGTTAGTAGAGGACAGATGGGTTAGTAACTGAGGGGGGGATAAAATAAAGTTATTCATTTACAAACGCAGTCAGTCGCGGGTTTAATGAGAGATATTTGTCTAGGCGGAGTTTAAATGAATCAACGGTGATGCAGTCTATAACGTTTCGGGGAAGCCCATTCCACAAGTTGACAACTCGATTGAAGAAGAAATTCTTAGATTCGTGCGAGTTAAAAGATTTACCAATAATTTTGCAACCGTTTCCCCGCGTGTAATTAGATTGGTCGATAGTGAAGTACTTACTACAGTTCATATTGTCGATGCCTTTGATGATTTTGAACACTTGAATTAAGTCACCTCTTAATCTGCGCTGGGTTAAAGGAAATAGATTTAATTCTCTAAGACGCTCTTCGTATGGTTTGTTCTTTAGGCTAGGTATCATTTTGGTAACTCTACGTTGAACTCGTTCTAGCTTGTTTATATCTTTTTGGTAATAAGGGCACCAGGATTGAACGCAGTATTCCAGAAGAGGGCGGACTAAGGAATTGTAAAGGGTTAGGATAACTTCTTTGGATTTATGCTCAAATGACCTGCCTATAAAGCCAATTATTTTGTTTGCCTTCTTAACAACTTCTGAACATTGTTGACTCGGTTTTAGGTTACTCGATATTGTTACTCCCAGATCGGTTTCTCTGTTTACATTCTTAAGCTGAGTGCCATTCATCGAATAGTTTGCTTTCTCATTTAGGTATCCGACATGTAGTACTTTACATTTATCCGCATTGAAACTCATTTGCCAAATTTGGGCCCAACATGACAATTTATCTAGATTGTGTTGCATATCGTCAACTTGTTCTTTTGAGAGTACGCTATTTGCAATTTTTGTATCGTCAGCAAATTTTGAGATTGTACAGGTGAGACCCTCATCTATGTCGTTGATGTAAATTAGAAAGAGAATTGGTCCTAGTACCGATCCCTGGGGTACCCCGCTACTTACATTGGTCCATTTAGATGCCTTACCGTTTATGACTACCCTTTGCTTTCTGTTGCTGAGCCAATTTTCTATCCATTTCAACACACCGTCTTGTATTCCATGCGCTTTTAGTTTTAGCAGTAAACGTTTGTGGGGAACTTTGTCGAAGGCCTTTTGAAAATCAAGGTATATAATATCTACAGCTTTACTCTCATCGTAGAGGTTGAGGATATCGTGGAAGAAGTCTAAGAGGTTTGTTAAACAGGAAAGTTTTTTACGAAAGCCGTGTTGAGTATCTTTAAGTATGTTATTTTCCTCTAAGTGATTTACGAGTCTGTCTCGTATGACCGTTTTTGGCATTTTACATACAACTGAGGTTAAGCTAATTGGACGATAGTTACTGGGTAGGGATTTGCTGCCTTTTTTGAATATCGGTGTTACGTTGGCTAGCTTCCACTGATCAGGCATAGTTCCAGACTGCAAGGATTTATTGAATAGTAATGTCAGTGGTTTGGAGAGCTCATCCTTAGCTTCCTTTAGAACTCTAGGCGAGATTGTATCAGGTCCTGGCGTTTTATTTACCTTGAGTTTATCTAAACAATTCAATACTTCTCTCTCTGTAACGGTGATATTGCTTAGAACATCTGAATTATCAATCTGAATCGGCGATGGTGTAGGCCCGTAGGGATATCACTGAGGTCTTCGGTTGTAAAAACTGATGCAAAGAAGGTATTGAGGGCATTACTCATTTGTACTTCGTCTTTGGTGTATTCTCCATTTTCATCGACTAACGGTCCAACAGTTGAAGTAACTACTTTTTTCTTTCTGATATAACTATAGAATTATTTCGGGTTTGTTTTACTTTGATTCGCAATATGTAACTCTAAGGTCTTTTTACTCTGCTTAATTAACTTTTTGGCTTTGCGTCGTAGCTCTACAAATTTCACCCGTTCGTCATTTTGTGAGGATTTTAATCTATCATTAGCAATTTTTTTTAGCAAGCAGGCAGTTTGAAATATCTTTATTCCACCATTTGGGCTTATTATTATGGCCTGGACGCCGTATTTTCGATGGTATGCAGTCTTGCACTGCTTTTAGGTAAGTGGTTTCGAATAACTTCCAAGATGTATTTATGTCGTTATTGTTAATTAAAAAGCTCCAGTCAGTTTCTTTAAACATAGCTCTAAGTTTATGGAAGTTTGCTTTCTTGAAATTAGGGACTTTTTCGATGCTACTATTTGGTTCGTTACTAGTAAACTTTAAAGTGAAAGTTATCGTACGATGGTCGCTATTACTGAATTCATCACCAACATTCAAATTCTCTATCATTTCTTCTTTTGTTGCAAGTACAATGTCAAGAACGTTATTACCAGGGTCGGCGTTCGAACAAATTGATAAAGCGAACTCTCTTGCAAGTTCGTATACAAGTCATGTCCGGAGTGTGAAGTAAGAGTATCGCCCCACTTGGTCACAGGTAAATTAAAGTCGCCAAAAATGACGGTATCTTGTGAGTTACTTACATCTGCAATTTGTTCGTAAATTTCTCAGTCAGTTTGCACTGATTGAGCTGGAGGTCTGTATATTAATGCAAGTATTATTTTTGTACCTTTATTATTCTTTATTAGCACAAAAGATGTGTCGACGTTCACAATTTGAGGTTTTGACACGAGGGTCGGGTTAAGACTTTCTTTGATATAAAATAAAACGCCAACTCCATTTTTATTTATTCGGCTGTTCTCAAACATTACATAACCGGGAAGTGAATACTCTGCTAAAAAGTCTCTATCTTCTGTATTGAGCCAAGATTCTGTTATGCCAATCACATCATAATTTTCTGTAAACACTAGTTCCTCTAAATCTGAAAATTTATTGCATATGCTACGAGCGTTTGCATAGAAAACCTTTAAAGTTGCGGTTTTAGAACTCACAGAACGTTCTTTCATCGAATTTTTGGTTCTGGTCGGATCTACATTTACATTCATGGCTGTCCTCGGTCCTCGGTCGTTATCCCTGGCGGTTTTGAATTGGGGTCGTGTTGGTGGAGCTTTATCCAAATTCGCGGTTCTTGACGGATTAGTATTTAATTCCTTTGTAGGCTGCCGTCCTCGCTGTCTTCGGTCCTCCTTCCTGGTTGTCCTGTGCTGAGTCGATTTCTTCTCCGAAAATCCGTCACCGCATCGTTGAGAAGACGCCCAAAACGTGCTGCTCCCACCTGGTTCAGATGAACTCCATCGTCCGAAAACAAATAGTCATCGTAGTAGAAATTGTCCCAGGTGTCGACGAATCCCACGTTCTCCTTCCTGCAGAGGTTTGCTAGACAACGATTTGTGCTGGTGGCTACCAATACTGTACCAATATGACCAATGTACGATAAAAACTTATATTTTTCCTGAATATTTTTTGTCCGTCGACCGCCGTCACTGTCACCGACTGGTAAATATTTTTGCTTCACTTCATGGTCTATTTACATATCATTTACCGATCGATACAGTTTTTAGATATTAATTTCGTATATCGGCAATGATAAAGATTGTTATTTTCAAAGAACCAGCTCTCTACAACTAAAACTCTATTTTATATAAATATTTTCACATGCCTATACCTTACAACGAAATAATTCGACCGTAAATTACCTTATCCTTGACCGTTGAACGTAATATCTTAACACCATATGTATTGACGATATCCAAGCACAATTCAGTCATTTTCAATGCTATACATTATCACTTATATCACATAAAGCCACTCTTTGACGATATATCCAGGGGGCGGCCATTTTTAAATGTCGCCCCAAGGCCCAAGCGTCCTCCCAGCCTGGCTGCCTCCATTAGACTGAAGTTTTTCACATTCAGAGATTACTCGCATAGGGATATTTTGACCTTACAGTGTTGTAAGTTACCTCACGTAGATCCTTAGATTTTCAAGGCCACATGGCTGCAAAGATACACGCGCGCGATCACGTGTATAATAAGTTTGCTAGGCTTACATAAGCTTAGCCCCGATTATACACGCGATTGCGTCAGTCATAATCGATGTTTGGGCCAAACCATTTATACAAGTGATCGCGTCATCTCAGACTGAGGGGGTTAATTTGATTGTTTAACCTTCTTAATGAGCAGACAACTTCCTTCTTCCTAGTGATAAGATTAAGTCGGTGTGTTCTAGCACCTTTATTTACCAACACTTGTGGCTACAGGACTGAGCTTTTAGACAAAGTTTTGCTTTGTCAACACGTCAGAATCAATGACATTTCTAGAAGCTATACTGTGAACCAAGCTAGGTCATTGAAATTTCTGGTACTGGCTCTAGTGCTGAATGGGGAATCAAATCCACTAGGTCTAAAGGTCTCTTAGACTAAAACAAAATTTCAAACATATGGTAGATTGTTGATGCAGAAGTGCATTTATTCATGCATGTGATGAGAAAATAGAAGTGGTGAAAAAATTCACTTACATAAGCGTTAAGCTCCATAACAGCAAGCCATGATATAAACAACAGCCTCGGATTAGCATATGAGGCTGTTGACCTATTAATAGTATATAGCACTACCAATACAACTGGACAAATCTGCAAATATTCAAGATGATAGTGCTCCCACTCTTGTCATGATTCGAGGCATTGACACAATAGTGACTTGAAGAGACGCATCAATTTCTTTGGTACCAAATGTCTCCACAGGAACATGAGCTACTGCTTGTCTAGCATAACCTCGTATCAAGCCAGAGAATATTTTTTAAACCACGCCATACATATTGTATGTATAGTTTGTGAGTTACAACTTAGGCTATATGGGCTCGTGTCTCGTCTATCTGATGTTGATCCTTCTCCTGAACCGGGTTTAGTGGGTAACAACCCTGAGTAGAGGAGATCTATGGGAAGACAACATACTTCATGGCTGACACAAGTTGATCAATCATGTGAAGAGTTACTTGGAATGGGAAGAGCTGCGATTTGGAGTATTGCATGGAGAGATATTCGTTAGTGGCGTTGGAGGGTGGTTACAACTATTGTGCGCGCCGTTGTGGTGTAAGCCCCTTCTGACCGACTGAATGGCTAACACTAGATTATATAAAGCTAACAAAAGACATCTCCCATTACATCTAGTGTACACTTCGCTTACAAACTCCGTCTTCCTATTAGTAACAGTGCGTGGACAATTTTACAACGGTGAATTTCAAGTATTTCTCCGCCGGACTGACGTTTCTCTCACTAAACCAACTAAAAAATGTAAATTCCCCCCTGCTGGATATATATAAACTGAGATCCGTGTACAGGGCCTGACAGCGGCAGCCGGCGACCAACACTAGAACATTTTTTAAAAGGGAACATAAGCTTTTCCGGAAATATAAAAGATTGCGTGTCCGAAAAAAAAAAAAATAGAGAGAGAGAGAGAGAGAGAAAGGAAAGCAATGAGCGTTAGGAGTAGGTTTCGGGAGACGTGGAGGTGTTTCTTTTGTTGATAAGATAATAATATGTTTCAAATATAGGATATCAAACCAAATTGTCTGACTATAACATGAATAAAAGATAAATTCGTCTTCGGATTGCTATGGTTGAACAGAGAGAAAAACAAATGGTAGTTTTTTTCCTGCTGTCGATTCTGTCACTCATTCTGAAAAGTCGGGGTCAGAGCCATTTTTCCCGGGGTCTCTAGATACACCGTTCTCTCTCTCGCTCTCTCTATTTCTCTATCTCTCTCTCATGTACAAGTACCTCCGGATATGCGGCACTGTCCCTCCCGGAGGACCACTTGCACCTTCCCTCCGAATATTATTTTATGGAAATAAAATAATTTGAATGTGAATCTGAATCTGTGTGGCTGTGTGTTTTGGGTGCTGGGGCAATGCCTTCTCTATACATAATTATGTATAGAGAAGGCATTGGCTGGGGTCTGGTGACTGGGTCACGACGGGTAGGGTCCCTCTAGGATGTTTAACTTAAGAAGGGACATACACACACACACACCTCCCCTCTCACACTTTCCTCCTCCCTGGAGTACCTTACCTCCTCCTCCTCCCCCCCCCCCCCCCTACTCCTCCTCCTCTCCCACCCATTCCTCTACCTCCTACAACCCCCTCCCTCTCTCCCATAACCACACACCCTACTAAATATTATATTACTATCGGCTTGTAAACTTCTCCACTGGTCATATTGCGCTAACTATCCCCTCAATAACCATTATTGTAATAAGAATTTGAACCATGTAACTCATCTTTGTAAAATATTTGTATTACTATAATTCCATTATAACTTCGGTAGTTGGTAATATTAGTCACATTATGTATGTGACTCTTGTATTCAGCTAACTATGACCTCAATAACCGTTGATGTAATGAAGAATGTGAAGTGTCCCTCATATGATTGTAATATATTTGTGGTACTATTATTGCATAATAATTAATGTAGTTCGAAATATTAGTCACATCTTGTATGTAATAATTGTATTCAGCTACCTATGATCTCAATAACCATTGATGTAAGAAAACATGAATGGCCTCCTCATATGAGTGCACTAGTTTTGTAGTGCTATTATTTACCTGTCAATTAATAATTCAGTCACTTTTTTTTTTTTTTTTTTTTTTTTTTTTTTGAGCACGTATATACAGCATATGTGGCAATCAAATGAGGAAACTATAATAACACCAGACGACGATACTGTTGTTACAGTAGAATAATGGCTCTTTGAGCAGTATGTATTGCCTTACCAGTGGTTGTCCCCTTATTATTATTATTATTTTATTATTATTATTGAAATACCACAGGAACGAAAATTCCTGGGAGCGAAATTTCCACCCCCAACGAGATCCCTCTCTTTCTACCACCTCCCTCCACATGTTACACGTCTCGTTAATCACAGTCTTCTAATATACAAATCACATTTCCTTACCCCCTGACATTCTTGAAATACCCACTAAGTATATTCAATTAGATACCAACCATGCAGACTATGATACGTTCGTTGTGTATGGGTACGAGGCGATCTCAAGACACCTTAGCTCCCAGTGCACAACGAACCGGATCATGATTATGTCCGCCTGTATTAAATTATGTATTATGTTGATTTATACCATTGCCTATTTTTGTAATAATTGTATTCAGCTAACTATGATCTCAATAATCATTGATGTAATGAAAATATGAATAGTCTCCTCATACGATTGCACTAGTTCTGTAGTGCTATTATTTACAACCTGTCAATTAATAATTCAGTCACTACAAGCTTGCTTGCTTTTTTTTTTTTTTTTTTTTTTTTTTTTTTTAATACAGACCATGTGACAATTAAATGAGGAAACTATAATGACACATCTGAATAATGCCAACCTGACTTATAAACACAAATATGAATGTAACCAGACGACGATGCTGTTGTTTCAGTGGAATAATGGCTCTTTGAGCAGTATGTATCGCCTTACTAGTGGTTGTCCCCTCACAGGATGGGGGGCGCTGCTCAATAAACTCGCCCCTCGGGGCAAAATCAAAATCAAATCTCTCTCTCTCTCTCTCTCTCTCTCTCTCTCTCTCTCTCTCTCTCTCTCTCTCCAAAGCTCTTCTCTTCTTTTGTTATCTGCTGTTATCACTTCCTCTCATTCTTGCCTCTCCTCCTCCTCCTCCTCCTCCTCCTCTTACTCGTCTGTTTCTTCTTCTTCCTCCTCCTTCTTCTCCTCAGTGATTCTTGTTATATGTATCCTTCTCTTATTTCTAGTTTCATAAAATCACTAACAAAACCACCTGTTTCTAAATGCTTGATATTTTGTCTTGTGTTTCTTATATATGAATATTTTGCTTTGCAAACATTTCTTCTTAAATGTGAACTTTGTGTCATGTTTATCATATGTTAATAATCTGTTTTTGTTTTTTTATTATTAATTTCACCCCAACACCAAACACCTCCAATGAAATTATTGAAAGCATATAAACCAGGTACCCTAACTGAAATAGCCTATACAGTATTATGGTGCATTTTCTTCCAAGTCGTCGTAAAAATAATCTATTCACTATACAAAAATGAGGCACCTCACCTCTTATAACAAAATATATAAACAAATAAATAAATACATAAATATATAGTTATAAGAGGTTAGGTGCCTCATTTTTGTATAGTGAATAGATTATTTTTACGACGACTTGGAAGAAAATGCACCATAGTAATAATCAAATAAATAAATACATAATTATATAGTAATAATCAAATAAATAAATACATAATTATATAGTAATAATCAAATAAATAAATACATAATCATATAGTAATAATCAAATAAATAAATACATAATTATATAGTAATAATCAAATAAATAAATACATAATTAAATAGTAATAATCAAATAAATAAACGAACTGATAATGTACAACTTGGGATACGTCGACCAAGAAATAGGTACCGGTATGTGAATATACAGCCCATTTGGTCTAGCCCTCTATGGGTTATCAAAGATTAGTGGTCGAAGAAATTTGGTCTAGCTACAGTAAACAGACTATACGAAGCATTCGTGCTACGGTTGTGAGCCAAAATATGTATACACTCGCTTGAATCTGTATCAAATCCTGGCGAGATATGATCATCACATTATACCAGTAGTATCCCGAAGTGCTCCAGAGTTGGCTTTAACCCTAATTGGTCCGAAGAGGGTCTTTTTGGACTTCCCCTGTTTCGCTCCATTAGTTTAGAGATTTTAAGACGTTTCAACCCATTACTTTGGTGACAATTAAACACTTCACCCCATTTAGCTGTTGATATTTGTTTCTGGGCGAGCGACAGCGAGCTTGTAACTTAGAAGAAAGCGCTGTTCGACCGGGATACATTTTTATCGAATAAAGTACAATTTTAGCTGGAAAGGGGGTCTGGGACGGCGTTTTTGTTATCCTAGGCCCTAGGGGACAAACTAAAATATATCGCTCGATAATGGAAAGAGCAAGTAAAATCCTCAATAATAAGAAGACCAAATAACACAACCCTTCCTGTACCAGCGACGTCTTTTCAATTTATTCTAGCTACATTTAGACGATTTTGTGAAGCTTATGTAGGATATATGGTAGCTAAAAGGATTAATTGAGATAGTCTGCAATCTTTTAACGGGTAGACATCTTTCCTAAGCTGAATAAAGCCGTCTAATAGTTGCCAGCATATAATGAAAAGGATGTCACTGAATGGGTTAATAGACCCCAAGACATCGCATCAGCTGGTGTTAAAGGTTCACTGATTCATATGGTTATAAAATTTGAGAAGGTAGTTGTTATTTTTTGGTTTATATATATATATATATATATATATATATATATATATATATATATATATATACTGTATATTGTTATATATATATTTTTTTAGTTTCCTCGCTAGACCTCCATCAAGCTTAAAATAACATCCCCTAGACTCCCTTTTCAAGATAAAGTTTTAAAACATTTCGGTAGAAAAATTCCTTCTAAAATCAGGCTCGCTAACGCTTGCCAGGAGAATGACGCACTTTGTCAATATAATCTGGATATCATTAGACATTATTATTTGTATTAGGAAGGGCATGTGGAAGTCAAAGGGTTAATTGAAACGGTCTTTAACCTTATAATTGGCACAGATTCTTCCTAAGCTGTATGAAATTGTCTAATTATTGCCAAAATAACTGTCAAAACGCGTCGTTGGTTAAAAATAAAGCTGCCGTCATTTTTCCCTTGACATCCAACAATGTTTTGGCAGGTCATTATGTTAGAGCCTAGCATATAATGTTTATCTTCTGGTATTAACGATATTTCTCTAATTTTATCAATATATATATATATATATATATATATATATATATATATATATATATACCGGTATATATGTGTGCGAAGGGTAAATCACAAATGCGTGTGATCAAGTTATGTAGTAAAACTCGCTGGGAAAATTGAAACAATGGAACACTAAGCTTTCTTCAATTCTCTCAAGACATCTTCAGGTACCCTGAAGATGTCTTGAGAGAATAGAAGAAAACTTGGTGTTCCATTGTTTAACATTTCCTTGCGAGTGTTAATATACCTGTATATATACGGTATAATTATATATATATATATATATATATATTTTTTTTTTTTTTTAAGAGACAATGAACGGAGGAAGGAAAAACACAGATAAAACAAAAAGGTCCATGTGCCTAAAGGCATCCTCCATTCATAAAATGTTTGTAACAACTGGATTTAAACATTTGTAGATTGTAAGTTTGTGGAAAGCAATTCGAGGGAAGTGAATTCCAAAGAGTAGTAGCTCTGGGGATAAATTAATTCTGATAAGCAGAAGTTCTGCATTGTGGAGGAGAAAGTGTAAATTCATGGGCGCTCTCAGCCGCCCTAGTTCTACGGGGAAAGATGTGGAGAGGCGGCACAATTGAAGCAAGTTCCTCGGAACAATTGCTGTGAAAATATCTGTAGAATAATGCAAGGGATGCAACGTTTCTTCGTATGGATAATGTAGGAAGGTCCTGTGTGATTGCAGGGTTATTGATTAATCTAATAGCTTTATTTTGAATTTTGTCCAACTGCCTCAATGCAACCACTCCACTTCCACCCCACAGAGGTGAACAGTAATCCATCTGAGAACGCACATGACTTTTATATATCACGGCCAACTGCTCGTCAGTGAAGAATTCTCGAACTCTGTACAGGAGTCCCAGTTTTTTAGAGGCATTCTTAGCAATGCTTCTAACATAATGTGTCCAGCTCAAGTTAGTAGTTAATGTTACACCGAGAATGTCAATACTAGGGGAAGTGGGAATATTTACATCATTAACAAATATATGGGAGTCAGTGAGATTCTGTCGGTTAGAAAATTGAATGTACTTGGTTTTCTGTGCATTAAAGGAAACTAGATTCTTTTGTCCCCATCCATTAATTCTAGAAAGGTCCTGGTTCAGAGAAATTGCAGTGTTTATTTTTGAATTTATAAGATCGGGTTGGGTGAAAGAATTGGTAAATGTGAAGGAACTGTGGAGTGTTGAGTCATCTACGTAGGAATGTATTGGATTATGAGTGGTAGATATGAGATCATTGATATGAATGAGGAACAGAATTGGGGCCAAAACTGATCCCTGGGGAACACCAGCATTTATTGAGTGAAATTGAGAATAAAGGCCATCTACCATTACATGTATTTTTCTGTTATGAAGATAAGAAGAAATTAGTGGAACTAATGATGCAAGGCCGTAGTGTGACATCTTCGATAATAAGGATTGATGCCAGACTCTATCAAATGCCTTTGATATAATTTATCCATTGCTATTGTATGTGTTTCACCATGTTGGTCTGTAGCTTGGTTGATTTGATGCGTAAGAAGGCAAAGCATGTCTGCAGTTGATCGACATCGTCTAAAACCATATTGCCTATCACTGATTAATTTATTATTCTCAAGATGCTTAAGTATGTGATTATTTAATATAATTTCAAAGACTTTACCAAGAGTGGAAGTTATAGCTATTGGTCTGTAGTTTGATGGATCTGAAGAGGCAGCCTTTTTTAGGAACTGGATGGATGTTTGCTTCTTTCCAGGGTACTGGGAAGCATGAGGTATGAGTACACAGACGGAAATTTTTTGGCCAATACAGGAGCGAGCACCAAGGAGCAATTCTTAAGTACTATTGGAGGAATTTCATCTGGACCAGGAGCCTTATCTACCGAGAGATTCTTCAAAATAGTTTTGACATGTCTGGTGTGGATCTTAAGTGAGGGAATTTCAGGCGAATTAAAATTAAGTACAGGGACATCTTGATTTATTTCATCTAAGGTTGAGTTGGTGGAGAAAATATCCGCAAGAAGGTTAGCTTTACCTCGTGGGTCACTTACAAGATTGCCAGTCGGAGATTTTAATGGTGGAATGGATGAAGCAGTAGTGAAGTTGGATTTAAATGAGTTAAGAGTAGACCAAAATATTTTGTTATCATTTGGATTATTTAGAAGTTTATTTGCCTGCTTGTGGAGAAAGTTATATTTAGTTAGGTTTAATACAGTTTTGGCATGATTTCTGATGTTTCTAAAGTAATTAAGGCTTCATATGTTTTTGATCTTGTGTATGCATTGTAGGCTATTGCTTTTTGTTCAGTTACTCTAGCACAATTATGGTCAAACCATTTAGGTGAATTAGATCTTTTACTGTAATTTTGATGAGGAATACAAGTTTCCATTCCAATTTTTACAAAATCTTGTATGTGGCTCAAGGTGGAGTGTGCATCATTAGAAAAGAAAGAGGTCCAGGGAATATCAATAAAGAAACCTTGAAGACCCTCCCAGTCTGCCCTATTGTAATGCCATTTAGTCACCAAAACAGGTCAGAGTGGGAAGGTGTGGTAGGTGATAGACAGGTGGCCTGTATCAGACAGTGATCAGAAGATCCAAGCGGGGACCTCACTGTAACATCATAATTTTCTGAATTGGTTGTTAAAAATAAGTCCAGTAGGTGGGAATTATGATTAGGATTATCTGGTACACGGGTGGGTTGGTTGACTAGTTGAGTGAGATTAAATGAGTCTGCAAATAGCTCACATTCAAGACCAGCATCATCAGTCCTGGCTGAATGAGTGAGCCATTCAACATTATGGACATTAAAATCACCCAACACAATGATTTCAGAAGAAGCATTTAAGTTGAGGACACTGAGTTGTGAGGACAGAGAATCAAAAAGACTTTGCTCTTATATATACTTTGCTATATATATATACCGTATATATATACGGTATATATATATATATATATATATATATATATATATATATATATATATATACCGTATATATATATATATATATATATATATATATATATATATATATATATATACTGTATATATACACTGTATATATATATATATATATATATATATATATATATATAATATGTATATATATATTATATATATATATACATATATATATATATATACAGTATATATATATATATATATATATATATATGTAATGTATTTAATAACGTTATTTCTCTTGTATTCTATGTATTTATATATTTATTCATTCATATATTCAATTATTATATCAATAGTTTGTATGGTAACATTTGATTGTTATTGATTAACTGGAGGATTTGGTAGCATGGAGAGATGTTCTTGTTTTTGTCGATCCTTTTTCTACTCCTCGTCAAGATCAGCTAACTAATGTTTGTTTGTATTGCTTTCTATTTATTTTTACCTTCGCTAGCAATGCACTTTACTATACTACCCTTCCTATCGTTCAATCTTCCTTCTTCTCATTGTTATTGATCTTATTTCCTTTCATCTCTCTTCTCTCAGTTCTCTCTTTCTCTGTCTGTCTCCCTGTAGAGTATACCTAACCTTCCTGGTACTCTCTCTCTTAACTCCCCTGGTATTTGAGGAAGGAGAGGTCGGTGCGTCTCCCCTTACCCACCAGCCATGACTCTTTTATGGGGTCATATGATATTCCTTATATACCGTACTGGCTGCTTCCCACCCTTCATCGCCTTACACCTACGGGACTACAAATCTTTATCTAG
>JBAKBP010026915.1:0-30958 GCA_037953745.1 Lithodes maja
TGTACAGTTGTGGTGAATGATATCAAAGTAATACCTGTCATTACTGTGTGATATTGCATTGATCAACTGTACACACCATATAGTGTGGTGAACAATGCCAATATCACACAGTAATGACAGGTATTATTATGATATATAAATAAACTGTACACACCATATAGTGTGTGGTGAACAAGGTATTATTATGATATATAAATAAACTGTACACACCATATAGTGTGTGGTGAACAATGCCAATATCACACAGTAATGACAGGTATTATTATGATATATAAAACTGTACACACCATATAGTGTGTGGAGAACAATGCCAATATCACACAGTAATGACAGGTATTATTATGATATATAAATAAACTGTACACACCATATAGTGTGTGGGTGAACAATGCCAATATCACACAGTAATGACAGGTATTATTATGATATATAAATAAACTGTACACACATATAGTGTGTGGTGAACAATGCCAAATACACACAGTAATGACAGGTATTATTATGATATATAAATAAACTGTACACACCATATAGTGTGTGGTGAACAATGCCAATATCACCACACACTATTGGTACAGGTATTATTATGATATATAAATAAACTGTACAAACCATATAGTGTGTGGTGAACAATGCCAATATCACACAGTAATGACAGGTATTATTATGATATATAAATAAACTGTACACACACATATAGTGTGTGGTGAACAATTCAATTATATATCATAATAATACCTGTCATTACTGTGTGATATAAATGCACTGTCACACACCATATAGTGTGTGGTGAACAATGCCAATATCACACAGTAATGACAGATATTATTATGATCTATAAATAAACTGTACACACCATATAGTGTGTGGTGAACAATGCCAATATCACACAGTAATGACAGGTATTATTATGATATAAAAATAAACTGTACACACCATATAGTGTGTGGTGAACAATGCCAATATCACACAGTAATGACAGGTATTATTATGATATATAAATAAACTGTACACACCATATAGTGTGTGGTGAACAATGCCAATATCACACAGTAATGACAGGTATTATTATGATATATAAATAAACTGTACACACCATATAGTGTGTGGTGAACAATGCCAATATCACACAGTAATGACAGGTATTATTATGATATATAAATAAACTGTACACACCCTATAGTGTGTGGAGAACAATGCCAATATCACACAGTAATGACAGGTATTATTATGATATATAAATAAACTGTACACACCATATAGTGTGTGGTGAACAATGCCAATATCACACAGTAATGACAGGTATTATTATGATATATAAATAAACTGTACACACCATATAGTGTGTGGTGAACAATGCCAATATCACACAGTAATGACAGGTATTATTATGATATTTAAATAAACTGTACACACCATATAGTGTGGTGAACAATGCCAATATCACACAGTAATGACAGGTATTATTATGATATATTATCATCCTTTGCTGGTTATTGCATTCTTATCTTCACAAAGGACAAACAAAGAGTAGCTCAAAGTTGTAATTGGTGTCAACATTTACTCTCTAATTAACTTTATTTAATGTGACACACATGGAAATCTAATAGTGCATATGTAATCTATATACATTAATATATAATGTAGGTCTAGGGAGGAAACTAAAACAATGATAAAGACAGAAGGAAACTACCGGTAATAAATACTCTTAAGGGGAGATATTTACTTCGTTCCCTAGACCTCCATCAAGCTTAAAATTACATCCCCTTGAGTCCCTTTCAAGATAAATTTGTACATTTTTCGGTAGAAACATTTCCCGGCCGAAGGCCGGTTCCTCTTAAATTACAGGCTCGCTATCGCTCGCCAGGATAAAATCGACACCTGAATGGCACGAAAGGTCTTAATATGGGGTGAAAGTTCTCAAAATTGCTAAACTAATGGTTTTATAATATCAAAAGCAATGGGGATAAACATGAGGGAGAAAGGGGTCAAGAAAAAAATCCCTCAAGTGGAAATCTCCCCTTAACCCGGGAACTGCGGGGAGACTCTTAAGAGTTCCCCCGGCGGACTGCGGGGAGACTCTTGAGAGTAAGTAAAACAAAAAATCAACTTTTGACATTGATTTTTTTTTTTGGCCCCTGGGCCATGCAAAATCTCAGTCCTCTACCTCCCCTCCTTCCCCACTTTCCTCCTCTCCTTCAGTTATCACCTATTTTCCCTGTTATTCCCTTATTGTGAGGTATATTTTCGTGCTAACATTAGCGAGTTGCAAGCAGGGTGTTGTCATCACTGATGGCAAGCGAGTGCAAGAGAGAGAGAGAGAGTATCGATCGACTGTGTCTCAGTGGCCTTGGGGGAAATTGGCGGGAAAGCAGGTTGCCTCACCCATACATTATACAACTCGCGGGCTATATCTCCGATTTTGACCATCCAAACGCTGTTTTCACTCGTTTTATTGTTGTTTCAGGTTAATACCTTTATAATCAACCCATAATAGGCGCATATGGATAATGTTACGGCTGGATCGGCAATACATATTCGGGATTCTTGATCGTAGGACAGAAATGGCTTATGTGACAACGACACGCTCGATTCCAGTCCCAAATACTATATGCTCCAGACAACAAAAGCACCAACGCCCTACAGAGTTATCGTCTATGGTAACGAGGTACCTTAACTCGGCGAAAGTGTACAACAGGGGTAGGCTATGAGGCTAAACTCCCTCAGACATTTATAGGTTACGTTATTACTAAAGAAATGCAATACTCAAGAAACTACGTTAATATTAAGCCTCTAATAATGTAGAATAGAAGCAGGCTAAAGGTATGACAGTGAAATGCTAAATGACAAATGTACACGCCTACTTGAAAGCGCGTGCACTAGAATAACTGTCCCCTACTAACATGCACTAGCATGTAGCATACAAGATGTTCATGATCCAGTAGATACCTAATAATACACATGGAAGGAACATAAATAGTAGTCACTTATTATAATAATGAATCTATACTTGGAATAACTAAAAGGTTGCAGGCAACAGTACTGCGCCGGTAGCCTACTACCGCATAGGCTACTTCGCTTCTCTCACTCTGTCTCCCCTCTGAGTCCGTATGCGCCCTACGCAACAGAACTCCGGACACAGCAGCAAAACGACAGTGCAGTTAATTGATACATGAAAGTATTAATAGTGTTGTCTTGTGTGTGAGTAATGTGTATTGTAAAGTGTTACATACATAAACTTAAAGAGAGCTGCAATGCATAGTAAAATAAAGATATAACCCACTCATCATCCCCATGTGTTCTAGCTAGCAGGCCAAGTCACAGGAACAACGAGTCCCAGCACCGAAAGCGAGAACCCAGGAAAAGACTGTAGAGAACACAAGGACAGATAAATTACGTTACTCTACTATACCGGCACTACGAGCGAGCTGTAGTCTCTGGTACTACACTCGCTCCTGGCTCGGTATGCAAATCAAGGCTAAGTCCTCGCCCCTCTACAGACAACTCCTGGGCATGGTCGGGCTCTTACACATGGCACCAGTCTAGTCACAAATTGGATGATGAGCGGGGCATATAACTCGTGAACATGTAGAACGTTCACCAACTATCCTCATCAAGAAGATCGCTGTTCACATTAACCCCTTAAATCTAATACATGTAAATATATGCTTGTCCTAAGAGTAATACGAGAGGTGAGTGCTGAAACTCCTTTAGGACCTCAAGGGAAGGTTATGCATTTAAATAGAGAGAAGAATGAAATGAGAGTAATGTCGTCAGAGAGAAAGAGTGCAACCGTGAGAAGTTGGGAGAGAGGGCAAGGGATGTTAGAATCTCAAAGGTTCTAGGCAACCTGATCATGGAACACACAGCGAGCCTCCAGGCAATGTGCTGTATGACAACATGGGCAGCCCAGGCAGCATAGGCAGGCGGCAATGGACTACCAACCCTGTCGCGCCTAGCTATAAGCGCAAGGCTGCCAACCAGTCCATACGTCTGGCAACCACCCCCCCGGCAGCGTGGCGCGTTGCTACCCTCTCGCTCTGAAGCCTAACTCACTCTCTCTCTCTGAACTCCCATTGTCTTATCTATCAACTTCTCTATTGATACTACATATTAAATGGAAGGTCTCGACATGGCTTAAAACAAAACCCACCACTGGTTAGCACATGACGAGACCTTTGCAGAGATACAAAGAACATAGTTATAAGTTGTCACACTCAATATACATAGCTGCTGACGGTAGCCAGCACGGTACAGTGGTACGGGCGGTACAGTGGAGTACCAAGGAGTACAATCAGGTTGCGTTGCCACGCACTGGGTGCGTCACAGCCCCCCCAAGATTTTAGATAATCGACCTTAGAAGCATTATCAAAATCTGACAGGCAACCAACCGACCTGCTACCCTTAGCTGCCACTAATTGCAAAAGGTGCACAACAAATGAAGTGTGAATTATACATAAAACACAATATCGCATGCATCATGCTACATCAATAAAGACTTACAAAACTAAAAAAAAAAATTCTCGTTTATTTTATTGTTTTATAATCTTTTTGGACGGCGTTATGATAGCCTAATTTTACTCCTGCTCAACCCACACACCGTGCACGACTATCCTGGATCATCAACCCTTGATAGACAATCTGCTATCACGTTCTCACTCCCGGCAATATGCTGAATGTTGAGATTATACTCTTGGAGCATTAGGGACCACCTGGTCAACCGCATATTCCGATTGTGAAACTGATTTAGGAATTTCAAGGGATGATGGTCCGTATAAATCGTCACTACCGGGCCGTAGGCTGGAACATAAACTTCGAAATGTTTGAGCGACAAAACGATAGCAAGAAGCTCCTTCTCTATAGTCGAGTAATTCCTTTGTGCCGAATTAAACTTGCGAGAAAAGAAGCTCACTGGGTGTTCCAAGCCCTCGGAATCAGTCTGCAGTAACACTGCCCCGGCACCCACACCGCTGGCATCAGTCGCCAGCTGAAAACTCCTGGAGAAGTCTGGGGCTCTCAAAATCGGATGTGTACACAGCAGGTGCTTGACTAGGTCGAAAGCCCTCTGACACTCCGCAGCCCAACAGAACTTCACTGACTTCGACAGTAGATCAGTTAACGGTGCTAAGACAGTAGAGTATCCCCGGATGAAGCGCCTATAATAGCCTATCATACCTAGGAACCGCATGACCTGGCGCTTAGTGGTGGGCCTGGGAAACATATTGATAGCCTGTATCTTGCTCAGGGGGGGGCACACCCGGCCTAACCCGACCACGAAGCCAAGATACTGCACAGTAGCCTTTACAAACTCGCACTTCCTCAGGTTCACCACCAGCCCAGCATCGTGCAACTTCCCAAACAGGGTCTCTAAGTGCCTTAGGTGATTTTCAAAATCGTCATCATACACTATCACGTCATCAAGGTAGACCGTGCAGTTAGGGATTTCGTCACAAATATCGTTCATCAGGTTCTGAAACGTGGCAGGTGCGTTCTTAAGCCCATAAGGCATTACGTTACATTGGTAGGTCTTGCCATCTACCACAAAACCACAAACTTGCTTAGCTCGGTCCGACAGGGGTACTTGCCAGTAGCCTTTTACAAGATCAATTTTAGTAAGGTACTTTGCATTCCCTATCTTGTCCACGCTGTCGTCAACTCGAGGCAAAGGGTAAGGGTTGGTAGTGGTCAAGCCATTTAGCCTACGAAAATCTATGCAGAACCGCACCTTGCCGTCAGGTTTTGGCTGCAACGTGACGGGTGATGTCCACTTCACATAACCTTCAGTGATCATCCCTCTCTCAACCATGTACTTTAACTCCTCCCGTAAAGCTGGCAACTTTACCGGGGGCACACGGTAGGGCACTGACTTGAAGGGCACATTATCACCGACGTCCACGTCGTGCGTTACCTGAGTAGTGAGACCTGGGTGTTCGGCGAAAACAGAGGGGTATGACCTGAACAGGCCTAGGACAGCAGCACCCTGGTGCTCAGGCAGGTGACTTACAGCTTGCCTAGCCTCTTGTTCAGTATTCCCCGCCCACTGTTCTGCGGAAATGACACAGTCCCAGCTATCCTCCTCAGCAGCATGACTGTCCCCACCTCCTTCTCCACCCTGGCCGCTGCAGGCCAGCACAGGGACAGTGAGAGGCTCTGAGGGGCGTCTCACATACTCTTTCATGAGGTTAACATGACATAACTGATGTTTTTTCCTACGGTCAGGTGTTGCAACGAGATAATCAAGGTCGGACAGTTTCTTAGCCACCACATACGGCCCAATAAACTTGGCAGAAAGGGGGTGTCCAGGCAAAGGTAAAAGCAACATTACCTCCTGACCCACCGAAAACTCCCGAAGCTTCACCTTGGCGTCATACTGGTGCTTCATGACCGCCTGTGCATTAACCAAGTTATTACCTGCCGCTGCCATGCAACCTATAAGTCTCTCCCGGCTCTCAAGGATATATTTAAGTACAGACCCCGGCTTCTCTTCGCCCTCCCAGATCTCTTTCACCATACTTAAAGGTCCTCTCACATTATGGCCAAAGACTAGTTGATTTGGACTGAACCCCAGGCTCTCTCCTGGGACTTCACGTGCAGCGAACAGAACATACGGCAGACCCAAATCCCAATCAGTGTCATGTTCTGCACAGTAACAGCGTAGCATACTCTTCAGGGTCGAGTGCCACCGCTCCAAGACTCCCTGACTCTCGGGATGGTAGGCTGACGACACGACAGAACATATACCGTGCAACTGAAGGGTTTGCTTGAACAATTTGGATGTAAAATTGCTCCCCTGGTCTGACTGCACCTCACGTGGAAATCCATAACGGGAACAGAACAATAATAAGTTTTTAACAACTGCCTTTGCCGAGCCGTTTCTCATGGGGTATGCGTCCGGGTATCTCGTAGCCACATCCATGATTGTCAACAGGAATTTATTGCCACTACTAGTAGGCGGGAAAGGGCCAACCAAATCTACTACAACTTTGCTGAACGGAGGCCCGGTGACAGGTATGGGAAACAAAGGTGCCTTCGGGATTGTCTGGTTAGGCTTCCCCGTTGTCTGGCAGGTCGCACACCCAGCCACCCATGCACAGACATCAGCCTTGACCCCAGGCCACCAGAAAAACCTGCCCAATGCCGCCAATGTTTTTGTTACCCCCAAATGACCCGCCACCGGCACATCATGCGCCAGACACAATAAGGACTCTCTATACTTATTTGGAACAACCACCTGGTCTACTACCCTCGCACCGCCCTCCCACTTCGATTTGGGGTCTAGAAATCTGCGGTACAATATCCTGTTGAGCCTAAAGAAATCTCCCGGCTTCGCATCCCCATCTTCCTCCAACTCTATGGCACCATTGCTATAACGAGCTAGGCTAGCGTCTTGCAGCTGCTGCTCACTAATGTCCCTGGGCGTCAATGCATCAAGATGGTTTTGTAATAAGACATTACCCCGGCTAGTAGGCTCTACTGCCTTAGTGGCTCTCGCTACAGCTCTTGCCTCACGCGAAGTCTTACCCAACTCTGCCTTGTTACACACCATATCTGGGCCAGAGTCAACTCCCGTGTTTATTATAGGTCCAAGTACCGAATCACCGAGAAGTGCAGCAGAATCAATGTCCCTTTTCCTGCCCTTAGCAACCTTCTCCTGATCCTTCCTCCACTGTCCCCGAGGTTGAGTGCTAGGCTGTGCAGGAGCCGCAGAGCGAGATCGGGTTACCACACAGGCCATCTCATCCCGTTGGCACCTCCCAACCCATTCCCGATTCTCACCATCCACGTCGGCCGCCCTCTCGGCAACGACTAAGGGTGGAGTCCCGGAAGTGGGCACCGCAAAGTCGTTGCCGAGAAGAAGGTCGACGCCCTCAACTGGCAAACACTCAACGATCCCTACATCCAGCTCCCTGCACACCTCTCCCACTCTCAACTCCAACCTCACAAGTGGGTATGACCTCGTAGCATTTATACCCTGCACCACAACAACTCTGGCCGCATTTATCGGTTTCCCTGTGAAGTTCCTCAACAAAGTTTGCGAAGCCCCCGTATCCCTCAGCAAGTCAACCCTCCGTAGTTCACTCCCCCAGCTCACAAACCTGTGTCCCCCGATGGCTACAGAAAGTGTCCCGGACAGGTGTCGAGCCTTCCGTACGCTTCTTTACCGCGTGTGCCTCAGCTGCTGACAACCTACCCCGGGCAGTTGCTGCAGCCTTCAGAGACACACCGATACTGTGAACCAATGACACCGGCTTAGCGGGAGTGTTACTAGGGCACTCACGTGAATAATGGCCTAGCTTCTGACATTTGTAACATTTCACATCCCCAATGGGCTTCTTCCCTTGTGCGGGCGAAGAAGGGGCCTGACCTTTAGTAAACGGGAGAGGCTTGTGTTTGTAGGTGTTATTAGGTGCAATGCTTTTAGTGTGGTTATGTGTGTCATAGGATTTGTTATTATCGAAAACTCTGGTGGGTGGGGTATAGCGCCCCTTCTGCCCTGACTCAGCCCTCTGAGCGGCACCGCAACCACGAATCAATGATAATCTGAGGTCTGCCATCTTGGCAGCCTCCTCTACTGTCTTGGGACATTTTTCCTTAATGTTCAGCGTTAGATCGGTTCCAGTACATTTGTAAAACTGTTCCAGATAGAAAAGTTGCTTAATTTCCTCAGCCGACTCTGCGTGCTCGGACCGAAACCAGTTATTACATGCATCTGTTAAGTCCCGTGCGTGCTCCATAAAACTGACGTCGCTCTTCTTATTCACGCCACGGAACTTCAATCTATAAGTTTCGGGTTGCAGTTCGTAGGCCCGGAGCACAGCCTCCTTCACCAGTCCATACACGACACTCTCGTCCAGTGACAGTGCATCGTAGGCTTTCAACCCCTTACCCACTAGACGTGATGAAACTAATGCTGCCCATTTAACCTCCGGCCAGTCATACTCACGACACTTCTTTTCGAAACGAGCAAAAAACTCAGTCACTGCTGTCTCATCAAATGCGGGTACTAACTTAATTAAATGCGAAAGTGAGTCTGTAACCCAGTGCCCACCACCGAGATGACGCCCCGTGGTCTCTACTCTAGACTTCTCGACATCCATTTCAGCCTGGTACCTGGTTGCATCCTGATTGGCTTGGATTCTAGCAACCTCTATGCGTTCTATACTAGCCTGTTGTATCTGAGTCTCCTGCAGCTTAATCCATTCTATACTAGCCTGTTGTATCTGAGTCTCCTGCAGCTTAATCCGTTCTATACTAGCCTGTTGACTCTCTTGCAACTTAAGCTTAGCTAGTTCTAGCTGAAATAACATCTCAGGAGACAGGCCTGGGGGGGGAGAGCACAAAATGGGGGATCCACACCGAGACGTGTTTATGGGTAAGCCAGCTTGCCATTGAGAACCCTCCTGCTGCATCGTGCTAAGACTCGCTGGCTGAGGGCCCAGCTCAGGGGTAGAGTGGAATGGAGGCTTGGAGGGAACCCCCCAAGACCCCACTCCACCCACCGCCCCATCGCCATCACCCAACAAACATGCCACCAAATTCTTCTTGGGCCAACTGTCAGGACAGTCCCGCCCCAAAACCGTGGCTAAACAGCGAAGACCGTAACAATCAATAGCCTGCAGGCGCTGTTCGGTCAAAGGTGTCTGCAAAAATGCCCGGGCATCCCTCTCTCCACTTATAACACTCCCCTCCCTAAATATCTGTTGTACTTGCTGGTCACTAGGCTGTACCGTGTTATCCTCCCCCGTAAATGATGAGTCATTAGACATAGTGCTGGTTATACAATTGCTGTTCATAAAAAAAAAGAAGTGCTTATTACTAATTGCAGTCTCGACTCACAAAATGTTAAAGATGCTTGAATGACTCTACTCTAGACACCCCTAACGAAACAATCTGCAAGTCCACCAATACAATAATGACACAATAAAAATTCCTCCAATATGCAAGAAAATTCTAGCCAGCTCTACTAGGTAGCATAGAATAGTTCTCCAAAAAACATGTGATAGGATACTACTGAATCTTGTGCAAGGTCGCCATTTTGTTACGGCTGGATCGGCAATACATATTCGGGATTCTTGATCGTAGGACAGAAATGGCTTATGTGACAACGACACGCTCGATTCCAGTCCCAAATACTATATGCTCCAGACAACAAAAGCACCAACGCCCTACAGAGTTATCGTCTATGGTAACGAGGTACCTTAACTCGGCGAAAGTGTACAACAGGGGTAGGCTATGAGGCTAAACTCCCTCAGACATTTATAGGTTACGTTATTACTAAAGAGATGCAATACTCAAGAAACTACGTTAATATTAAGCCTCTAATAATGTAGAATAGAAGCAGGCTAAAGGTATGACAGTGAAATGCTAAATGACAAATGTACACGCCTACTTGAAAGCGCGTGCACTAGAATAACTGTCCCCTACTAACATGCACTAGCATGTAGCATACAAGATGTTCATGATCCAGTAGATACCTAATAATACACATGGAAGGAACATAAATAGTAGTCACTTATTATAATAATGAATCTATACTTGGAATAACTAAAAGGTTGCAGGCAACAGTACTGCGCCGGTAGCCTACTACCGCATAGGCTACTTCGCTTCTCTCACTCTGTCTCCCCTCTGAGTCCGTATGCGCCCTACGCAACAGAACTCCGGACACAGCAGCAAAACGACAGTGCAGTTAATTGATACATGAAAGTATTAATAGTGTTGTCTTGTGTGTGAGTAATGTGTATTGTAAAGTGTTACATACATAAACTTAAAGAGAGCTGCAATGCATAGTAAAATAAAGATATAACCCACTCATCATCCCCATGGGTATGGGTCTGTGGGTTCAAGGATTGTGTGGGTGAGAATGAAAGTAGGAATACAAACGTGGGTGATTGTATGCGTGTATGCCCCGACAGAGGATATACTTGAAAGAAAGAAAGAGGAGTTCTGGATGAATGTGGAGGCGTGCCTGGAGAAGTTTGACAAGAACGAAAGAATATTTCTGATTGGAGATATGAATGGTAAGGTGGGTGATAGGAAAGTTGAGGGAGTGGTGGGAGGGTGGGGGGTACCATCAGAGGTGAATGGGAATGGTAGTGCACTTGTGGACGTATGTGTGGGGAGGAGGCTGTGGATAGCCAACACCTTCTTCCGACACAGAATGATCCACAGGTACACGTGGAAACGGATGTTGACGATGAAGGATAAGACAGTGGTGGAACGAAAGTCATTGATTGATTATGTATGTGTGGATGAACGAATGAAGAAATCTGTGATGGATGCTAGGGTGTATAGGGGTATTGGAGGGGGTCTGTCTGATCATTATGTAGTGGTAGCTAAGGTTAGGATACAAAAGAAGTGGGTGAGGAGAGCGGGAGGGAGGCGAGAGGAGGGTGGAATGGTGAGGAGGGTGGAGAGGTTGCAGGAGGAGGAAGTCAGGGAGGAGTACAGGAGAGCAGTGGAAAGATGACTAGGTGGGTTCGACCTGGAAGTTATGGAGGAAGTGGAGGAGATGAGCAAGGTGTTTAACCCGGGAGCTGCGGGAAGACTCTTAAGAGTTCCCCCGGCGGACTGCGGGAAGACTCTCTGGAGTAAGTAAAATAAAAAATCAACTTTTGACATCGAAAACAAAAATATTTTTTTATTTTTATTTTTTTATTTTTTTATTTTTATTTGTCCCCTGGGCCATGCAAAATCTCAGTCCTCTACCTCCCCTCCTTCCCCACTTTCCTCCTATCCCTCAGTTATCACCTATTTTCCCTATTATTCCCTTATTCTGAGGTATATTTTCGTGCTAACATTAGCGAGTTGCAAGCAGGGTGTTGTCATCACTGATGGCCATCGAGTGCAAGAGAGAGAGAGAGAGTATCGATCGACTGCGTCGCAGTGGCCTTGGGGAAAATTGGCGGGAAGGTAGCTTGCCTCACCCATACATTATACAACTCGCGGGCTATATCTCCGATTTTGACCATCCAAACGCTGTTTTCACTCGTTTTATTGTTGTTTCAGGATAATACCTTTATAATCAACCCATAATAGGCGCATAAGGATAATTATTAATGCTATTAATGGTACAATGAATATTTTAGTGACGAAAAACCTCAAATACGTCAGCACAGGGGGAGGTTTTCAATTACCCCCGTGCGCACTTCAGAGGTTAAGGATGAGATCTGTGCAGCATGTGAGGAGGTGTGTGGAGTGAGGAGAAGAGGGAGGGGAGTGAAAGGTACAGCATGGTGGACAGAAGAGGTAAGAATAGCTGTGGAAGAAAAGAAGAAAGCATATAGAGAGTGGTGGGGTAGTAGAGGGAATGAAGATTCCGAGAGACAGAAACGAGCGAGGTACATGGAGAGTAAGAGGGTGGTGAAGAGAGTAGTGAAGGAAAGTAAGAGAAGAGTAGATGAGGAATTTGGAAGGAATCTGAGTGTAAAATGGAGGGAGAGTAAGAAACTGTTCTGGAAAGAAGTCAAGAAAGTTATGGAAGGTAGCAAGGGAAACAGTAAGGGTGTGAAAGATAAGAATGGGAGAATGCTAGCCGAGAAGCAAGAGAGAGTCGAAAGATGGAGGGAGTACTTCAGTGAGTTGCTAAATGAAAGGAATGAAGAGCCAGCAAACATAGCTGGATATGGTATGGGAGGGAGAAGAAGAGAAGTAGTGGAGGAGGAGGTGGGGATCAGGAGGTCAGAAGTGTGGGAAGCCATGAAAAGAGTGAAGTTGGGGAAAGCACCAGGAACAGATGGTGTGTGTGGGGAAATGTTGAGGTATGGTGGTGAGATAGTGATAGAATGGGTATGGAAAATGTGCAAACTAGCATGGGAGAAGGGGAGTGCACCCGATGACTGGAAGACTGGCATAATAGTCCCCCTATATAAGGGCAAAGGGGAAAGAGGAGTGTGTGGTAACCACCGAGGAATATGTCTTCTAAGCGTAGTAGGGAAGGTATACAGTAGGGTAGTGATTGAGAGAGTGAGAGTGAGAACGGAGAAATGGATAGGCGACGAGCAGGGAGGCTTTAGGAAGGGAAGAGGATGTGTAGATCAGATTTTTACCCTGAATTGTGTTGTGGAGAAGTATCTGGAGAAGAAACAAAAGGTGTATGTTGCCTTTATGGACTTGGAGAAGGCCTATGACAGAGTGGATAGAGAAGGTTTGTGGAAAGTACTTAGAATATACGGAGTAGAGGGCAAGTTGCTGAAAGCAGTGAAGAGCATGTATGAGGGTGCAAAGGCGGCAGTACGTGTGGAGAGTGAGCAGAGCGAGTTCTTTGACCTGAATGTTGGTTTGAAACAGGGGTGTGTGATGTCCCCGTGGTTGTTTACTGTATATATGGATGGAGTTATGAAAGAAATACTATCAAGAGCAGTGGATGTTGGTGTATCGCTGAAAAGGGAGGGAATTGAGTGGAAGCTACCTATACTGCTGTTTGCGGATGATACAGTTCTGATGAGTGATAATGAATGGGAGTTGCAGGGTCTGGTAAATGAGTTTGGAACAGTGTGCGAAAAACGGAATTTGAAGGTAAATACAGGGAAGAGCAAGGTTATGGTCTTCGAAAGGGGTGAAGTCACAGAGTGTGAGGTGAAGCTGAATGGTCAGGCTATGGAGATCGTCAACTCTTTTAAGTATCTGGGCAGTGTGTTGAGTAAAGATGGGACTATGGATGAAGAGGTGCGGGAGAGGGTACAACAGGGGAAGAGGGTTGTAGGAACGCTAAAAGCAGTAACAAGAAATAGGGTGGTCAGTATGGAAGTGAAGAAGTCCTTGCATGACAGTGTGGTAATCCCGACACTGACTTACGGAAGCGAAGCATGGACGTTGGTTGAGAGACTCAGACCAAGAGTGAGAGCAGTGGAAATGAATTACTTAAGGAGTGCGTGCGGAATTACATGGAGGGATAGACAGACTAATGAGGAAGTAAGAAGGAGGTGTGGTGTGGAGGTAGATGTGCTGGAAAGTGTGAAAAGGAACAACTTGAGATGGTTCGGCCATATGGAACGTATGGAAAGCGAGAGAATGACTAAGAGGGTGTACGAGAGCGAGGTGGAGGGACAGAGGGGGAGAGGTAGACCGAATATGAGGTGGAAGGATGGAGTGAGGAACTACATGAATGAAGGCGGTGCTGGTTGGGGGGAGGGGCGTCGACTGACTGGGGACAGAGGTGCATGGGGGCGGTTCGTTCGTGGCCACCCCTTCGGGGATCACGGCGTCAGGCAATAGATAGATAGATAGATCATCCCCATGTGTTCTAGCTAGCAGGCCAAGTCACAGGAACAACGAGTCCCAGCACCGAAAGCGAGAACCCAGGAAAAGACTGTAGAGAACACAAGGACAGATAAATTACGTTACTCTACTATACCGGCACTACGAGCGAGCTGTAGTCTCTGGTACTACACTCGCTCCTGGCTCGGTATGCAAATCAAGGCTAAGTCCTCGCCCCTCTACAGACAACTCCTGGGCATGGTCGGGCTCTTACACATGGCACCAGTCTAGTCACAAATTGGATGATGAGCGGGGCATATAACTCGTGAACATGTAGAACGTTCACCAACTATCCTCATCAAGAAGATCGCTGTTCACATTAACCCCTTAAATCTAATACATGTAAATATATGCTTGTCCTAAGAGTAATACGAGAGATGAGTGCTGAAACTCCTTTAGGACCTCAAGGGAAGGTTATGCATTTAAATAGAGAGAAGAATGAAATGAGAGTAATGTCGTCAGAGAGAAAGAGTGCAACCGTGAGAAGTTGGGAGAGAGGGCAAGGGATGTTAGAATCTCAAAGGTTCTAGGCAACCTGATCATGGAACACACAGCGAGCCTCCAGGCAATGTGCTGTACGACAACATGGGCAGCCCAGGCAGCATAGGCAGGCGGCAATGGACTACCAACCCTGTCGCGCCTAGCTATAAGCGCAAGGCTGCCAACCAGTCCATACGTCTGGCAACCACCCCCCCGGCAGCGTGGCGCGTTGCTACCCTCTCGCTCTGAAGCCTAACTCACTCTCTCTCTCTGAACTCCCATTGTCTTATCTATCAACTTCTCTATTGATACTACATATTAAATGGAAGGTCTCGACATGGCTTAAAACAAAACCCACCACTGGTTAGCACATGACGAGACCTTTGCAGAGATACAAAGAACATAGTTATAAGTTGTCACACTCAATATACATAGCTGCTGACGGTAGCCAGCACGGTACAGTGGTACGGGCGGTACAGTGGAGTACCAAGGAGTACAATCAGGTTGCGTTGCCACGCACTGGGTGCGTCACAATAAGTATTAATGCTATTAATGGTACAATGAATATTTTAGTGACGGAAACACCTCAAATACGTCAGCACAGGGGGACGTTTCCAATTACCCCCATGCGCACTTGTTAGGTTAACTAACAAGTGAAAGTGAAAGTATACCTGAGGAGGAAAAAACAATAACTGAAATTATTCTGCTTAACCCCATTGAGGATTATGACGGGTTTTGGTTTTAGCAGTGTAGTTTGGCTATCATAGACGAATATATTTACTTAGGAAGGATCTGTGAGAGGCAGAGGCATACTGGAGTTGGTTTAGATTCCTAGAAGTCCCTCCTATGCTGCATAATATCATATAATGATAGCCAAAATAAACTGGTAAAACGTGGCATACTCGTCAAGGGGTTAACATTACAGACCAGGAGTTTCTAAGACCAGCGATAGATACAGGTACACATTATGGATGACAATAAATAAACAAGGGGAAAAACAGGAATGTCACTCACGCCACCCATCAATTAAATAACATCAATGAAGTTGATGATGGAAAAGTATAGAGCAATAATTATATAAAACAAATAATAATTATTTAAAAAAGTGATGTACAGTATATGAGGATTTGAAAACAAATTAAGACTTTAACTAGAGGAAACTGGTAGTAGTGAAGCAGATAAGTGAAACAATCGTTCAAATGGTGATGCAAGCATGCAATTTGGTACAGGTATTCTTCAAAGCTCACTTTCAAAGCACATACCGCTGGCCACGCAAACATTCAATATGGCGACCATTTTTCAAGATGGCCGACACATCTGACTGAGCCCTACTGTTATGGGTCAGTTAACTGAAAGAAAAAAAGACATGAATACTGTCCAATCCATTTTTTTTTGGCTCTAACATGGCAAGTGAAGGTAATTTTGTCCAAAGCAGTTGCATATTAGACTTTAACTAAGATGGCGTCCAAGATGGCCGCCATTAACCCGAGGAGGCCGGATTTTTTTGGCGATTTTCGGTAGTGTTTATGGCTTAATAGCTAATCAAAGAATAAAGATAGAGAAATGAGTCATAAACCACGTGAGAGAGGTCACTTTCAGCTTTTGTCTCGTAAAAAAATTCAGCTCCATAGGCCCAGTAGTTACCGAGATATTGCTTGTTTTCGTGAGGTAACTTTTCCGTGATTTTCCGTGTTTACGCACCTTTGCCATAGTGAAATTTCCTTAAACCCATTGTGTTGACATCACGGTAGTTTCGGTGATATTGGAACTCGGTGAAAATTACCGCAAAAGTACCGTGACGTCATACAAGTAAATAGCAGCCATCAGCAGGTTATTTAAAGGCTATTTAAAGCCGTGCTATTTGAGTAGTGTATCGGCCTTCTGGGGATAAAGACAAATTTTGTGATATCTTGGCTATTAATAGAGCTAGACAAATTATTTTTTCATCTAATCCTACATTTTTGAGATCAGAGAATTAGAAAGACTCGTCACATTATTAACTCATCAGGGTCATAAGTAACTAGACAAAGTGAAGGAAGATTATATCGTTATATATTCCTCCCTGGCCACGTTGAGACCTGGTCTCGGCTTTGAGGCTGGATGGGTTGTACACATCAAAGACAAGATGTGTTGTCTTGTACTTCGTAGCATAGCTGTGAATAAATGGCAGGAAGTCCAGAGTTGCATAGCCCTCAAAGGTCTTTCCTCTCTTTGGTGGCAAGACATGGACCAAAGCAGAACCATCTACAATCAGGACATCGGTCTCTGGTTCTTCGTCTGTTGATGTAACATGAGTCTCCAAGATAGAGGTCAGTTGAGACTTCTGGCAAGTGTACAGCCTTCCACCCTCACATGTGAACATGTGAACACATGTTCACATGTGTGGGGAGGTTCCTCTCACACCGCTCTCCTAGACAAAGTTGAAAGGAAGGGCTTTCGTATCATTAACTCCCGTCCACTCACCAACTCTCTGCAATCTCTCTCTCTCCGCCGCAATGTTGCATCTCTCTCGCTATTCTATCGCTACTATAATAATCAGTGTTCCTCAGAGCTATCCCAGTGCATACCACCTCCTTTACGTAGGGCACGTGGTACCCGTCTTGCAACTCAATCCCACCCCTACTCTGTGCAACTCTCCAACCCAAGAGTGAAACGTTACTCTCAAACTTTCTTCTACTCAACAGCTGAGCTCTGGAACTCTCTCCCAGAATCAGTCTTTCCCTCTTCCTATGACTTAAATTGCTTCAAACTCCGTGTGTCCAGGCATTTTGGCTCGAACGTCCCTTGATTTTGGCCCTGTCACTCTTTCAACTATGGGGGAGGCACTCGCTATAGGCAGTTATGCCTTTTGCCTCCCTCAATCACATAGAAAAAAAAAAAAAAAAAAAAAAACTCAGTGCAGCTGGGAATGCCTGATTCTCATGCTGGAAGAACTCCTGCAGATCACACTGTCTGCTCTGACAGGAGATGAACAGCTTTGAGAAGAGCTTGTAGTCCTCCTTCAGAAGCTTCTGCTTTGAGTGCTTAATAGGAGCAGATTCTTGCCTGAAGAAGTCAGTTTTGTTCCTCTTGATTGACTCATAGAAGGAAACTGGATTATTTGCTAAGGCTTCAGAAAAGTCCTGGAATTTAGTTTGGCCTCTCCAAGTGAATCTGCAGAAGTTCCACTGAGCTGGGGTGAGCTATGTCTTTGTTGTCAATAGAATACAGCTCTTGACTGTCATCCTGGAAAGGACTGCCCAACTCTTGCAAAGTCAGAGAGAGCTTATTGACTCTTTCCAGGAAAGTCAGCTGTGCCTGCGGTGTTTGCTCGTGGTGAGCTGTGTGTTCACTTGATTCTTTAGCTTGAGCCTCGTGTTCATACAGGGACACCAAACAGCTTACCTCAGGACCAGCAACCATCCATCGCCTAAGTGCTGCTGGGTCTTCAGTGAGCCCAATGGCTCCACCATCAGCCTTGATGATGGCATTGGCCTGCTCATGGGCTTGGTCAAGGGCAATTGCGGAGAAGTCACGACTTGTCTTGTGGACAACAAAGTTTCCCTTCTTGAATTCTTGAGACAGCTCAGGGTGAGTGCTCTCCAGAGTGAGCATGTCCCTCAGGTGGACTGGAAGCCACCTGGCATAATTTGTATGGTTATTGGCAAAGAAGAAGGGGATTAACTCACTCAATGCCTGGCAATAGAGAGCAAAGTTGGCTTCACGGAAAGACCTGATGAGCAAGAAGATGACAAGCTCCATTGACAGCACCATGTGCCAGAAGTGGAACTGTGGGCTTTGCTCTTTACGAATAGCACACCACTCCTCAAAGCTCAATGTCTCTTCTTTGTGATCTGGTAGCTCTGCACAGTGATCCACATATGCAGCTTTCAGTAGCTTGTACAGGCTGCATGCTGTAACCTGATGCATTTGACGTGTCCTGGTAACACTTGCAGCTGACAGGAAAGATTCTGTAGTGCCTGATGAAGCCACACCTGCTTCCACCAAGGCTCCTGTCCACCCGCTGTCTTTGAGGAGAGTGCCCAAGGACTTTAGCGCTGCCATCTCAATGTGCAGACCTCCAAACATGACCAGGTACTTGTCCTCTCCATATTGGTCAGGCCATTGCCACTGCACCTGTTTTGCAAGGGCATAGATTGGCTGATCAGCTGCAATAACAGGTACCTGACCAGGGTTCAGATAAGCTACTACATCCTGTACTTTCTTCATCACATGTTTGACAGTAGCAACAGAGTGAGCTTGGTCCCGCAGAAGAGGAAGCAATGAAGTAATGCTTACTTCAAATTCTGGGCCTCTCTTCATTGAAGCATGATGTGCTGACCATGTCAAGTTCACTGCACCATCTACTTACTCAGTCACTATTACTTTCTCTAGCCACTGGTACTCTATGGCCAGTTGTGGGCCGAAGACATCTGTGGCTGGCTTTGGCAGTGGAAGTTTTGGTGGCAGGGGGTTCTTTGCTTTGAAGGATGCAGGAGTAATGTTTGTGAATGTGTCAGGAAGTTCTGGAACGGCCTTGACTTTCTCAGGTCCAAGCCTGAATTTTTTACGCTCCTGGCCACCATTTACCTTGGTGGGATGTTGAAATACAGAAATGCTAGTCCCATGGAAGGAGGTTGTGGCAGTTGTTGCGGAAGGGTTGTGGTCGATGTTGTCCATCACGGCAGTGGTGAACAACTCCTCACGCAGTACTGGTGGACAGACCACACCCTCCTCGACATACTTGTTGACTGTGGCATCTCCTAATTCAGCTGAGACCTCCAACACCCTGTCATATGAGATGCTGAGGCCATGCTCATGCAGCCTTTCGACCAATGTAAAAATGAATTAACATACAGCAAACAACGTTAATTATTACTTAATGTGGACGAGAATAGCAACAAGCAGTTATGTAGATATTTTAGACTTGAAGTTATCAGATCGCTCGAGCAAGACTCATTATCAAATTGTCTGTTGCGAGTGTCAGGTGTACAAATAGGCGTTGGTGATCAACTTCGAATTAACTTGTTTGTTTATATTTGTATTGTTATTTTCGTAATACACATAAGTATATCATAAGTGTAATCACCAGTTTTGTAATAAATACAATGGACTACAGTGGTAATAGTGATATTTGGGCGAAGGTGTCGAACGTTGGTGCAGTATTAGGCAAGGGGGCCTATGGTACGGTCACTAGTGTTAATTTTGAGGGCAAACCAGCCTGCCTGAAAGAAAGTAAAAATATCCGCCACAGATCAATTTTTCATCGAGAAGCCAAAATGCTTTACCACTTAGATGGCATTGGTGGCGCCCCTTTTCTATTTGCGGTTGCGTCGGATAAACCGATAATAGTAATGTCCCTGTGCACGGGGAAAACAGTAAGGGATTTACTTACAGACGACGACAACATTGTAGACAGCCTAAAACTTCTTAAGATGATAATACATGAGGTCAACCAAATCCACTCTAGAAACATAATACATAATGATATCAAGTTAGATAATCTAATAGTTGACATCACTTCAGATGATTACAAACTTTCTATAATAGATTTTGGCCTGGCTAATTTCTCCGGGCAAGACTCTTGTTTCCCTACGGGTACTAAGAAGTCGTATAAAAAACGATCGCACTATGCGCCGGAACTGTACCTTGATGGCCAAAGCTCCACTCAAAGCGACGTTTGGTCACTCGGTATTATAATCGATGACGTTTTGAAGGGTGTCGACATCGATGCTGATCTTCTTAAAATTACTGACACGCTAAAACCTTTAGTACAGTCTATGATGTGCGAAGAGGCCATGTGCCGCCCCAGCCTAACTATCGTTTATGATAAAATATCTGACACCTTGAATGGTTGTCTGGATATCATGAATAAGATAAGCTCACCGCCTGTTGAATTTCTATTGAGCGATGAGTCGGACCCCAGTTGTAGGGAAGGAGGAAGGCAGAAAGGAAGGAAGGGAAGGAAGGAAGATGGAAGGGAGGGAGGAAGGAAGGGAAGGAGGAATATAAGGAAGGGAGGAAGAAAGGAGGGGAAGGAGGGAGGAAAGGAAGGAAGAGGGAAGGGAGGAAGGAAGATGGAAGGGAGGAAGGAAGGAAAGGAAGGAAGGAGGAAGGAAGGGAGGGAGGAAGGAAGGAAGAAAGGAAGGAGGGAAGGAAGGAAGGGAAGGGAGGAAGGAAGGAAGGGAAGGGAGGAAGGAAGAGAGGAAGGAAGGGAAGGAGGAGAAGTATGGTGTGACGGTGTGATTAGACTCCAGTTTTCACCTCACATTTTCCACATAATGGGCCATCCAGCAAGTATTCTACCTGTCACATAGGTGCATGAATACCTAGTGTTCACACTCTGATAAAGGACATAGTAGTTTCTTAATGGAGTGTGTGAATTTACTCTAAATAAAGTGCCGTCAAAAAGTGATCACAACAACATGGCTCCCGAAGAGACAATCTCAAGCCAGGGACCAACTCACCCCTCCCAAGATGGACTTATTATCGATGAGCTACTGTGTTTCCTGACTAATAAATCCAATTTTCTGAGTACTGACGTGTTAACAAAATTGTGTGTTGAATTCTATGATGAGGAAGTGATTGTGTCCTCCAAGAATAGACTGTTTGAACTGTGTGCTGACGACAATAGTGACCGGAACAGGAAAAGACAGGGTCCCAACAAAAATAGTGAGAATATTAAAGACATAATTAAGCTGATAATGGAAAAAGGTAATAATATACCCACATTTGTTGCCCATAACCTTGGTAAACTCCCACCCATCCAATTTGACCATGTTGACGTTACTGTGCTCCTTAGTGAGATCAAGAAAACTCAGTCAGAAGTTTCTAATCTGAGAAAGTGTTCCTCAGCCCAAAATGATTGTATGAAGGACTTATTGAGTGCAACTGGTGATCTGAGTAGTAGAGTGCTAGTGATTGAGGACTAATTTCCAAGCGTAGATATGTTTCGTACCTGTAGAATGGCGTTAAGTAGAGCTCTCTAAGTCAACTGGTTCACTTGTGATGACTATTTCCGTGTAGAGAACTTTGTGGCGATGTCAGCCATATGAGCCACGTTTCACTACTGAAACGACAAGTCGACAACATACAGCCACACACAAACAAACGACGCCTCTCCTTCTTGTGTTCGAAGGTGCGTGGCGTCGGTCCAACCGGCTGTGTTTATATGCGTCGGACGGACGGCTTTCAAAACAAGCTTACAGGATTTCAAGCTGCCCTTCCGTGTTTCTGGCCCTAGTTTGTTATGGGTGCCACAGAGCCATACCGGGTCTGAGGGGTATAACAAACCAAACCAAAAAATAAAGAAAAAGAAAACAAATAAAAAATACTTGTAAAAATCGTCCTCGGTGTTAAACAGGGTATTTACCAATATATCAAATGACCCCCTGGGGATTAGGGAATAGAATCTGCCCCACGTGCCTTCTGCGTGTCGTAAGAGGCGACTAAAGAGGTTGGGTCGGTGGGCTTGCGACCCCCACCCGGAAAAAATATCTAAGCAAAGAAAAACGAACGAACAGCCTCGGATGCGGACGGAACCAACGTTGACGAACCACGACCGACTAAGGACATGCCTTCGGACATTCTGAGAATGGCTACGTGGAATGTTAGTGGCATGAATGATGGCACAAAAGAGAGAGAGGTTCTGGAAGTGTTAGTAAATGCCAGGCTGGATGTATGTGGAATGACAGAGACCAAATGGAAAGGTTCAGATGTGAGAGTGTGTGGAATGGGTGTGTGTGCTGGAGTGAGTGAAGGAACAGCGAGAGAATGTGCATGTTTGTTTGTAAGTAGCAAATGGAAGGAATGTGTAAGAGAGTATAGGTCTGTGGGTTCAAGGATTGTGTGGGTGAGAATGAAAGTAGGAATACAAACGTGGGTGATTGTATGCGTGTATGCCCCGACAGAGGATATACTTGAAAGAAAGAAAGAGGAGTTCTGGATGCATGTGGAGGCGTGCCTGGAGAAGTTTGACAAGAACGAAAGAATATTTCTGATTGGGGATATGAATGGTAAGGTGGGTGATAGGAAAGTTGAGGGAGTGGTGGGAGGGTGGGGGGTACCATCAGAGGTGAATGGAAATGGTAGTGCACTTGTGGACGTATGTGTGGGGAGGAGGCTGTGGATAGCCAACACCTTCTTCCGACACAGAATGATCCACAGGTACACGTGGAAACGGATGTTGACGATGAAGGATAAGACAGTGGTGGAACGAAAGTCATTGATTGATTTTGTATGTGTGGATGAACGAATGAAGAAATCTGTGATGGATGCTAGGGTGTATAGGGGTAGTGGAGGGGGTCTGTCTGATCATTATGTAGTGGTAGCTAAGGTTAGGATACAAAAGAAGTGGGTGAGGAGAGCTGGAGGGAGGCGAGAGGAGGGTGGAATGGTGAGGAGGGTGGAGAGGTTGCAGGAGGAGGAAGTCAGGGAGGAGTACAGGAGAGCAGTGGAAAGACGACTAGGTGGGTTCGACCTGGAAGTTATGGAGGAAGTGGAGGAGATGAGCAAGGTGTTTAAGGATGAGATCTGTGCAGCATGTGAGGAGGTGTGTGGAGTGAGGAGAAGAGGGAGGGGAGTGAAAGGTACAGCATGGTGGACAGAAGAAGTAAGAATAGCTGTGGAAGAAAAGAAGAAAGCATATAGAGAGTGGTTGGGTAGTAGAGGGAATGAAGATTCCGAGAGACAGAAACGAGCGAGGTACGTGGAGAGTAAGAGGATGGTGAAGAGAGTAGTGAAGGAAAGTAAGAGAAGAGTAGATGAGGAATTTGGAAGGAATCTGAGTGTAAAATGGAGGGAGAGTAAGAAACTGTTCTGGAAAGAAGTCAAGAAAGTTAGGGAAGGTAGCAAGGGAAACAGTAAGGGTGTGAAAGATAAGAATGGGAGAATGCTAGCCGAGAAGCAAGAGAGAGCCGAAAGATGGAGGGAGTACTTCATTGAGTTGCTAAATGTAAGGAATGAAGAACCAGCAAACATAGCTGGATATGGTATGGGAGGGAGAAGAAGAGAAGTAGTGGAGGAGGAGGTGGGGATCAGGAGGTCAGAAGTGTGGGAAGCCATGAAAAGAGTGAAGTTGGGGAAAGCACCAGGAACAGATGGAGTGTGTGGGGAAATGTTGAGGTATGGTGGTGAGATAGTGATAGAATGGGTATGGAAAATGTGCAAACTAGCATGGGAGAAGGGGAGTGCACCCAATGACTGAAAGACTGGCATAATAGTCCCCCTATATAAGGGCAAAGGGGAAAGAGGAGTGTGTGGTAACCACCGAGGAATATGTCTTCTAAGCGTAGTAGGGAAGGTATACAGTAGGGTAGTGATTGAGAGAGTGAGAGTGAGAACGGAGAAATGGATAGGCGACAAGCAGGGAGGTTTTAGGAAGGGAAGAGGATGTGTAGATCAGATTTTTACCCTGAATTGTGTTGTGGAGAAGTATCTGGAGAAGAAACAAAAGGTGTATGTTGCCTTTATGGACTTGGAGAAGGCCTATGACAGAGTGGATAGAGAAGGTTTGTGGAAAGTACTAAGAATATACGGAGTAGAGGGCAAGTTGCTGAAAGCAGTGAAGAGCATGTATGAGGGTGCAAAGGCGACAGTACGTGTGGAGAGTGAGCAGAGCGAGTTCTTTGACCTGAATGTTGGTTTGAAACAAGGGTGTGTGATGTCCCTGTGGTTGTTTACTGTATACTGTATATGGATGGAGTCATGAAAGAAATACTATCAAGAGCAGTGGATGTTGGTGTATCGCTGAAAAGGGAGGGAATTGAGTGGAAGCTACCTATACTGCTGTTTGCAGATGATACAGTTCTGATGAGTGATAATGAATGGGAGTTGCAGGGTCTGGTAAATGAGTTTGGAACAGTGTGCGAAAAACGGAATTTGAAGGTAAATACGGGGAAGAGCAAGGTTATGGTCTTCGAAAGGGGTGAAGTCACAGAGTGTGAGGTGAAGCTGAACGGTCAGGCTATGGAGATCGTCAACTCTTTTAAGTATCTGGGCAGTGTGTTGAGTAAAGATGGGACTATGGATGAAGAAGTGCGGGAGAGGGTACAACAGGGGAAGAGGGTTGTAGGAATGCTAAAAGCAGTAACAAGAAATAGGGTGGTCAGTATGGAAGTGAAGAAGTCCTTGCATGACAGTGTGGTAATCCCGACACTGACTTACGGAAGCGAAGCATGGACGTTGGTTGAGAGACTCAGACCAAGAGTGAGAGCAGTGGAAATGAATTACTTAAGGAGTACGTGAGGAGTTACATGGAGGGATAGACAGACTAATGAGGAAGTAAGAAGGAGGTGTGGTGTGGAGGTAGATGTGCTGGAAAGTGTGAAAAGGAACAACTTGAGATGGTTCGGCCATATGGAACGTATGGAAAGCGAGAGAATGACTAAGAGGGTGTACGAGAGCGAGGTGGAGGGACAGAGAGGGAGAGGTAGACCGAATATGAGGTGGAAGGATGGAGTGAGGAAGTACATGAACGAGGGCGGTGCTGGTTGGGGGGAGGGGCGTCGACTGACTGGGGACAGAGGTGCATGGGGGCGGTTCGTTCGTGGCCACCCCTTCGGGGATCACAGCGTCAGGCAATAGATAGATAGATAGATCAAATGACAATTCCTGAAGATTATTTAGAGATATTTTGGTATATATTAAGCAAACCACCCACCAATTTTCATGACAAATTTGAAATGCATGTTGGAATCCCTATAAACTGTACTTCATTTTTATGTAAGTTTGATAATTTGGAAAAATCGATTAAGGGAGAAAATGAACATTGAAAATGATGTGTAAAAAGTCTCCCATAAACGGCGGCCCGCTATGTTATTGTAATTTGCGGCCTAATTTCGTCTGTTAATTCAATTTCTCCTTAATTGGACCTCCTATGAAGTACAACAGATGATAATTATCGCGAATAGACTCGCAGCGTTATTATACATAATTTATTAGGGAAAGTGAAGCTCTATGGAATCCTTATAATATACTCACATAGATTCCGTTGTGGGAGAATATTTTTGATAAGTTTTGTAACTCGATTTTGTCGATATAAATAGTCCCGCGCGTAAACAAACTCAGTCCCACAATCTTGAGAGCTCTGCTATGGACGTGTTCATGTTTACAAAAAGTGTTCGGAATGGAGTACCCTCGCTACGGTAAAGTGTTATGTTCTACAAAGATGTTACTGTATGTCTAATATATGAACCCACAGTAGCTGGCATGCAAGGGCTAGTGTTGTATCCCACGTACTGGGTCTAGGGTTAGGTTAGGTTAGGTTGTTTGGTTAGGTTAATATACTAGGTCTCGGAAACAAGGTTTGTAGTTGCGGGAGTATTTACATCAAAACTATAGTTAACTATCAAAACTATTCTCCCACAGTGGAATCTATGCGAGTATATTATAAGGATTCCATAGAGCGTCACTTTCCCTAATAAATTATGTATAATAACGCTGAGAGTCTTTTCAAAAAAATTACCCAACAGATTATGATGACATAAGTGACGGGTGTTTATAGGGGGAAGAGCTCCCCCTTCAACATATTACGTGTCCCACAGTAACTTCTATTATATAAACAACCCAAGAATTTTCACAGAATTCTAAAATTTCATTTAGGATGTAATATAACTTATAGCCTACTCCATGTTAAAATAAGTGTCAACCCTCGAAAAAATTCTATTAACCCGGGAGCTGCGGGAAGACTCTTAAGAGTTCCCCCGGCGGACTGCGGGAAGACTCTCCTGAGTAAGTAAAATTAAAAATCAACTTTTGACATCGAAAAAAAATTATTTTTTTTATTTTTATTTTTTTATTTTTTTATTTTTGTTTGGCCCCTGGGCCATGCAAAATCTCAGTCCTCTACCTCCCCTCCTTCCCCGCTTTCCTCCTATCCCTCAGTTATCACCTATTTTCCCTATTATTCCCTTATTCTGAGGTATATTTTCGTGCTAACATTAGCGAGTTGCAAGCAGGGTGTTGTCATCACTGATGGCCATCGAGTGCAAGAGAGAGAGAGAGAGTATCGATCGACTGTGTCGCAGTGGCCTTGGGGAAAATTGGCGGGAAGGTAGCTTGCCTCACCCATACATTATACAACTCGCGGGCTATATCTCCGATTTTGACCATCCAAACGCTGTTTTCACTCGTTTTATTGTTGTTTCAGGTTAATACCTTTATAATCAACCCATAATAGGCGCATATGGATAATTATTAATGCTATTAATGGTACAATGAATATTTTAGTGACGGAAACACCTCAAATACGTCAGCACAGGGGGACGTTTTCAATTACCCCCGTGCGCACTTGTTAGGTTAAGGGAGATACAGAACCTAGAACCTGTAACGATATTTGTCCAGAGTTTCCCACAGACGCCATCCCGCTAGGTCAGCCATGTTGATACTATAATTGAGGAGCGCTTTTATCGTAGATATTAGACTATAACGCCCTCTGCCTTTCTCTATGTGAACTAATGATCAACACGTCACTATGTTTCTGCCATATTATTGGTTATTTGTTTGTATAAGTAACCATACATCACGGTATTGAAGGAGTCGCCCAATCATGGATTAATATATGGACAATTACGTCATTATAGTCAGCCAGGCTTACAAGTCTATTGATGAACAGGGCTATCAACATGCTACAGTTAATCATAGTGTAAATTTCATAGATCCAGATAACAATGTTAGGTTAGGTTAGGTTGAAAAACAAGAAAACCCGAGCCAACTTCTTTTTTGCACTTAATGTCTTTTATGCAGCTGAATTTTTTTTAAATCCGAGCCAACTTTTGCCAAAACTTGGCTTCGGTTTTTTCATTTTGGGGTTTTCTCAAGTTGAAAAACAACAAACCCCGAGCCAACTTTCATCATAAAAGCCATTATATCGCCTTTTTATGTCTTTAACCCCACATTTTCCCTGATCTTCATAGCCCTCCCCACTATCGGGCGCCGTGTCTTAAGGTCGTTGGATAAAGGGGAATTTTTGTTTTGCGGAGGTTGTAACTAATGTCAATCACTATATATTGATGCAAATAAACTAAAACTAAAACAAACAAAAATATAATAAGTTTCCTTAATATTTTCCGATATTTTTAAACTTTAAAATTACAATGGTGCTTAATCTGGTTGCGAAATTTTAAAAATTCAAAGTGGCTCATTTTTATTTTTATTGTTTCCAGTTAGCCTCTGGGGCGGGTGATGCTTCTACAGTCCAGCTACCACTACCACTCTGGGTTCATCATTGCGTCCTGCCCACACTTCTCTTCACCCAAGGTAACCACTGGAGGAGTTTAATATTATTTAATTATTGATTCTATTTACGTAGAAACCGAAGTTTTTTTCCGTATTGCCTTTCATTTGGATTGGCAAGGCAATGCCTAGAAACGGGCAAATTGTAATTGAGTATAGCTTAGACGGTAATTCTGCATAACTACCACTGTTATTTTTTTGTATTTTTGTTTTTTTGTTTTTGTTTTTTTGTATTTTAATGGCTTGTGTTCATTATATTGTTAGAAAGTGAAGAAAGCCCTATTTATTAGCATTTGCATTGTTAATTGTAATGCCGATACCCCAACAATGTAGGGGAGAGTTTGGGAATGCGGGGTTTTGGGTGGGGTAAAAATAGGGATATTATAGAAATAACTCTAAACATATAATAAGGAAAATTGAAAAAAAGCCAAAATGTAGAAATCCGAGCCAAGTTTTGGCAAAAGTTGGCTCGGATTTGGGCGTTTTTCAGAGTCGAAATAGGGCAAAATTGGAAAACAAGTTGGCTCGGATTTGACCCTTATTCAGATTAAGAAAACTCACAAATGTGAAAATCCGGAAAATATAACCGAAACTACCACTAATTTTCCCATGGATTGTCTTTTTGGTTTTAGGTAGTTTGCATCATTATAGTAGTTGACATTAGTTATAATCTCCGGAAAATGTTATTTCTCACATTATCCAATGATCTTAAAACACTCCGATGTAAGTCATTTTCAGAGTAAATATACAATTTGTTTTGCCTTTGGATACAGGATGGGTTGAAGGGGGGCTTTGCCCCCCCCCTCACCCCCCCCCCATGAAATCCGCATCTATTATAACAGCAAGGGGCTTAATAAGATTTTCACTGCCGAGAGTTATAGGAAGCACTTTTTGTTTTTACAGTTCTTTATATAGTGCACATAAAATGTATCTCCGGAGATTGAAACTCATTTTAATATGATCTTTGCAATATCCTTATTCTATACTAGCCTTCAAATATTGAGAAATAATTAGTGGTAGTTTCGGTTATAAGTACCGAGAGTCCTAGCCAACTTTTGTCAAAAGTTGGCTTGGATTTCACGGGGTGGAGTGGGTAATAGCCTTATAAAAATAGTAAAATTTGAAGAGACATTAGCCTAACCAAACAACCTTACCTAACATAGTATTATGGATGGGGGCTGCCCCCCCCCCCCCCCCCCCCCGCTGATTGGGTAAAAGTGCTAATGGTAGAAATTCAGTTAGGGTGGAGTGAGTAATAGCCTATGTTATAATAAAGTCAACTTTGAGAAGATATTAGCCTAACCTAACCTAACCTAACTTATAAAATAGTCTACTTTGAGGAGACATTAGCCTTACCTAACAACCTTAATTACTTAACCTATCCTAGTATTATGGGTGGGGGCTGTCGCCCCACACCCCCGCTGGTTGGTGGAGTGAGTAATAGCCTATGTTATAATAATCAAGTCAACTTTGAGAAGACATTAGTCTAACCTAACAACCTTACCTAACCAAACCTATAAAAATAGTTAACTTTGAGGAGACATTAGCCTTACCTAACAACCTTACCTAACCTATCCTAGTATTATGGGTGGGGACTGCCGCCCCCACACCCCCGCTGGTTGGGTAAAAGTGCTAACGGTAGAAATCCGAGCCAACCTTTTGTCAAAAGTTGGCTCGGATTTCACGGGGTGGAGCGGGTAATAGCCTTATAAAAATAGTAAAATTTGAAGAGACATTAGCCTAACCAAACAACCTTACCTAACATAGTATTATGGATGGGGGCTGCCCCCCCCCGCTGATTGGGTGAAAGTGCTAATGGTAGAAATTCAGTTAGGGTGGAGTGAGTAATAGCCTATGTTATAATAAAGTCAACTTTGAGAAGATATTAGCCTAACCTAACCTAACCTAACTTATAAAATAGTCTACTTTGAGGAGACATTAGCCTTACCTAACAACCTTAATTACTTAACCTATCCTAGTATTATGGGTGGGGGCTGTCGCCCCACACCCCCGCTGGTTGGTGGAGTGAGTAATAGCCTATGTTATAATAATCAAGTCAACTTTGAGAAGACATTAGTCTAACCTAACAACCTTACCTAACCTAACCTATAAAAATAGTTAACTTTGAGGAGACATTAGCCTTACCTAACAACCTTACCTAACCTATCCTAGTATTATGGGTGGGGACTGCCGCCCCCACACCCCCGCTGGTTGGGTAAAAGTGCTAACGGTAGAAATCCGAGCCAACCTTTTGTCAAAAGTTGGCTCGGATTTCACGGGGTGGAGCGGGTAATAGCCTTATAAAAATAGTAAAATTTGAAGAGACATTAGCCTAACCTAACAACCTTACCTAACCTATCCTAGTATTGTGGGTGGGGGCCGTCTCTCCCACATCCCCGCTGGTTGGGTAAAAGTGCTAACGTGATGTATTGAAATCTTCGTTTTTTTATAACAATTGTGAGTGAATAACCTTAATGGGCAAACAGGCTAGCTGTGGCATCTACGATGGGTTGAAGTGGTGCCCTGGGCCCTGGCCAAATCCGAGGCAACCTGTAGACATGTTTTTGTGTTTTGACTCTTAAATATTGAAAAGTGTCTGATGTTCACATGTGGGGTGCTTTGCAAGTCATCTGTATTGAAATTGTCGAGTTATTCCCCTACTAGGCTACCCAAAATCTTTCCCCCACCCAAAGCCCCGCATTCCCACTCTCCCCTACATTGTTGGGGTATCGGAATTACAATTAACAATTCAAATGCTAATAGTATTTTCCTCACTTTCTAACAATATAATACACACTTACATTCAACACATGCTTCCGCCATGATGATGCTATTTGTCAGTGTCAGGTTCACAAGGACAGGTGTTGACTGTGGGAGGGTGATGGAAGTGAATGAGGATATGTCCCTAGATAATGGCCGAAATTGCCCTTTTTGACAGGGAAATTACCCTGTAATCCAAGCCCTAAGGGTATATTTACCCTATTTACTGCATAGACTACATATAACTTAG
>JBAKBP010026916.1:0-30956 GCA_037953745.1 Lithodes maja
GGGATTCGAACCCGGGTTATCACACACATATTTTTGCCACCTTAACCATTACACCACCAGGACGGTTAAAGGTTTATGCACACGCCTACGACTTATTATCCATTCTCGAATACTGGATATTAATCTAATCATGTTCATACTCCCAACCGCACTATGGTAGCCTACTGTTTAAGTGAGAGGAAAGAATATTCATGGGGCACAGATCATATAGACCGGCCTCTCGAAGAAATATCCCTAAACCTACTAATAATATTATTTTTATTAATCTCACCACCACACCCCCAATGAAATTAATTAAAGTATATATGATCCACCGGGATTCGAACCCGGGTTATCACACACATATTTTTGCCACCTTAACCATTACACCACCAGGACGGTTAAAGGTTTATGCACACGCCTACGACTTATTATCCATTCTCGAATACTGGATATTAATCTAATCATGTTCATACTCCCAACCGCACTATGGTAGCCTACTGTTTAAGTGAGAGGAAAGAATATTCATGGAGCACAGATCATATAGACCGGCCTCTCGAAGAAATATCCCTAAACCTACTAATAATATTATTTTTATTAATCTCACCACCACACCCCCAATGAAATTAATTAAAGTATATATGATCCACCGGGATTCGAACCCGGGTTATCACACACATATTTTTGCCACCTTAACCATTACACCACCAGGACGGTTAAAGGTTTATGCACACGCCTACGACTTATTATCCATTCTCGAATACTGGATATTAATCTAATCATGTTCATACTCCCAACCGCACTATGGTAGCCTACTGTTTAAGTGAGAGGAAAGAATATTCATGGGGCACAGATCATATAGACCGGCCTCTCGAAGAAATATCCCTAAACCTACTAATAATATTATTTTTATTAATCTCACCACCACACCCCCAATGAAATTAATTAAAGTATATATGATCCACCGGGATTCGAACCCGGGTTATCACACACATATTTTTGCCACCTTAACCATTACACCACCAGGACGGTTAAAGGTTTATGCACACGCCTACGACTTATTATCCATTCTCGAATACTGGATATTAATCTAATCATGTTCATACTCCCAACCGCACTATGGTAGCCTACTGTTTAAGTGAGAGGAAAGAATATTCATGGGGCACAGATCATATAGACCGGCCTCTCGAAGAAATATCCCTAAACCTACTAATAATATTATTTTTATTAATCTCACCACCACACCCCCAATGAAATTAATTAAAGTATATATGATCCACCGGGATTCGAACCCGGGTTATCACACACATATTTTTGCCACCTTAACCATTACACCACCAGGACGGTTAAAGGTTTATGCACACGCCTACGACTTATTATCCATTCTCGAATACTGGATATTAATCTAATCATGTTCATACTCCCAACCGCACTATGGTAGCCTACTGTTTAAGTGAGAGGAAAGAATATTCATGGGGCACAGATCATATAGACCGGCCTCTCGAAGAAATATCCCTAAACCTACTAATAATATTATTTTTATTAATCTCACCACCACACCCCCAATGAAATTAATTAAAGTATATATGATCCACCGGGATTCGAACCCGGGTTATCACACACATATTTTTGCCACCTTAACCATTACACCACCAGGACGGTTAAAGGTTTATGCACACGCCTACGACTTATTATCCATTCTCGAATACTGGATATTAATCTAATCATGTTCATACTCCCAACCGCACTATGGTAGCCTACTGTTTAAGTGAGAGGAAAGAATATTCATGGGGCACAGATCATATAGACCGGCCTCTCGAAGAAATCCCGTATTATAGAGCTAAAATCACCCTAAAACTAGGCTAATTAACATTGAATTGACAAAATAATATTTTCTCAAAAACTATTTTCTGAGATTGGACACTAAAGTGAATTGGTCTTGTATGGTGGAGACATAAAAACGGGATTTAGAGCCTCTATAACTGGGCTATCTTAATACACGAGAGGTAGACATATAATAGAGCTAAAATCACCCTAAAACTAGGCTAATTAACATTGAATTGACAAAATAATATTTTCTCAAAAACTATTTTCTGAGATTGGACACTAAAGTGAATTGGTCTTGTATGGTGGAGACATAAAAACGGGATTTAGAGCCTCTATAACTGGGCTATCTTAATACACGAGAGGTAGACATATAATAGAGCTAAAATCACCCTAAAAACTAGGCTAATTAACATTGAATTGACAAAATAATATTTTCTCAAAAAATATTTTCTGAGATTGGACACTAAAGTGAATTGGTCTTGTATGGTGGAGACATAAAACGGGATTTAGAGCCTCTATAACTGGGCTATCTTAATACATGAGAGGTAGACATATAATAGAGCTAAAATCACCCTAAAAACTAGGCTAATTAACATTGAATTGACAAAATAATATTTTCTCAAAAACTATTTTCTGAGATTGGACACTAAAGTGAATTGGTCTTGTATGGTGGAGACATAAAACGGGATTTAGAGCCTCTATAACTGGGCTATCTTAATACATGAGAGGTAGACATATAATAGAGCTAAAATCACCCTAAAAACTAAGATACTTAACATTGAATTGACAAAATAATATTTTCTCAAAAACTATTTTCTGAGATTGGACACTAAAGTGAATTGGTCTTGTATGGTGGAGACACAAAACGGGATTTAGAGCCCCTATAACTGGGCTATCTTAATACATGAGAGGTAGACATATAATAGAGCTAAAATCACCCTAAAAACTAAGATAATTAACATTGAATTGACAAAATAATAATTTCTCAAAAACTATTTTCTGAGATTGGACACTAAAGTGAATTGGTCTTGTATGGTGGAGACATAAAACGGGATTTAGAGCCCCTATAACTGGGCTATCTTAATACATGAGAGGTAGACATATAATAGAGCTAAAATCACCCTAAAAACTAGGCTAATTAACATTGAATTGACAAAATAATATTTTCTCAAAAACTATTTTCTGAGATTGGACACTAAAGTGAATTGGTCTTGTATGGTGGAGACATAAAAACGGGATTTAGAGCCCCTATAACTGGGCTATCTTAATACATGAGAGGTAGACATATAATAGAGCTAAAATCACCCTAAAAACTAAGATAATTAACATTGAATTGACAAAATAATATTTTCTCAAAAACTATTTTCTGAGATTGGACACTAAAGTGAATTGGTCTTGTATGGTGGAGACATAAAAACGGGATTTAGAGCCCCTATAACTGGGCTATCTTAATACATGAGAGGTAGACATATAATAGAGCTAAAATCACCCTAAAAACTAGGCTAATTAACATTGAATTGACAAAATAATATTTTCTCAAAAACTATTTTCTGAGATTGGACACTAAAGTGAATTGGTCTTGTATGGTGGAGACATAAAAACGGGATTTAGAGCCTCTATAACTGGGCTATCTTAATACACGAGAGGTAGACATATAATAGAGCTAAAATCACCCTAAAACTAGGCTAATTAACATTGAATTGACAAAATAATATTTTCTCAAAAACTATTTTCTGAGATTGGACACTAAAGTGAATTGGTCTTGTATGGTGGAGACATAAAAACGGGATTTAGAGCCTCTATAACTGGGCTATCTTAATACACGAGAGGTAGACATATAATATTATTTTTATTAATCTCACCACCACACCCCCAATGAAATTAATTAAAGTATATATGATCCACCGGGATTCGAACCCGGGTTATCACACACATATTTTTGCCACCTTAACCATTACACCACCAGGACGGTTAAAGGTTTATGCACACGCCTACGACTTATTATCCATTCTCGAATACTGGATATTAATCTAATCATGTTCATACTCCCAACCGCACTATGGTAGCCTACTGTTTAAGTGAGAGGAAAGAATATTCATGGGGCACAGATCATATAGACCGGCCTCTCGAAGAAATATCCCTAAACCTACTAATAATATTATTTTTATTAATCTCACCACCACACCCCCAATGAAATTAATTAAAGTATATATGATCCACCGGGATTCGAACCCGGGTTATCACACACATATTTTTGCCACCTTAACCATTACACCACCAGGACGGTTAAAGGTTTATGCACACGCCTACGACTTATTATCCATTCTCGAATACTGGATATTAATCTAATCATGTTCATACTCCCAACCGCACTATGGTAGCCTACTGTTTAAGTGAGAGGAAAGAATATTCATGGGGCACAGATCATATAGACCGGCCTCTCGAAGAAATATCCCTAAACCTACTAATAATATTATTTTTATTAATCTCACCACCACACCCCCAATGAAATTAATTAAAGTATATATGATCCACCGGGATTCGAACCCGGGTTATCACACACATATTTTTGCCACCTTAACCATTACACCACCAGGACGGTTAAAGGTTTATGCACACGCCTACGACTTATTATCCATTCTCGAATACTGGATATTAATCTAATCATGTTCATACTCCCAACCGCACTATGGTAGCCTACTGTTTAAGTGAGAGGAAAGAATATTCATGGGGCACAGATCATATAGACCGGCCTCTCGAAGAAATATCCCTAAACCTACTAATAATATTATTTTTATTAATCTCACCACCACACCCCCAATGAAATTAATTAAAGTATATATGATCCACCGGGATTCGAACCCGGGTTATCACACACATATTTTTGCCACCTTAACCATTACACCACCAGGACGGTTAAAGGTTTATGCACACGCCTACGACTTATTATCCATTCTCGAATACTGGATATTAATCTAATCATGTTCATACTCCCAACCGCACTATGGTAGCCTACTGTTTAAGTGAGAGGAAAGAATATTCATGGGGCACAGATCATATAGACCGGCCTCTCGAAGAAATATCCCTAAACCTACTAATAATATTATTTTTATTAATCTCACCACCACACCCCCAATGAAATTAATTAAAGTATATATGATCCACCGGGATTCGAACCCGGGTTATCACACACATATTTTTGCCACCTTAACCATTACACCACCAGGACGGTTAAAGGTTTATGCACACGCCTACGACTTATTATCCATTCTCGAATTCTGGATATTAATCTAATCATGTTCATACTCCCAACCGCACTATGGTAGCCTACTGATTAAGTGAGAGGAAAGAATATTCATGGGGCACAGATCATATAGACCGGCCTCTCGAAGAAATATCCCGAAACCTACTAATAATATTATTTTTATTAATCTCACCACCACACCCCCAATGAAATTAATTAAAGTATATATGATCCACCGGGATTCGAACCCGGGTTATCACACACATATTTTTGCCACCTTAACCATTACACCACCAGGACGGTTAAAGGTTTATGCACACGCCTACGACTTATTATCCATTCTCGAATACTGGATATTAATCTAATCATGTTCATACTCCCAACCGCACTATGGTAGCCTACTGTTTAAGTGAGAGGAAAGAATATTCATGGGGCACAGATCATATAGACCGGCCTCTCGAAGAAATATCCCTAAACCTACTAATAATATTATTTTTATTAATCTCACCACCACACCCCCAATGAAATTAATTAAAGTATATATGATCCACCGGGATTCGAACCCGGGTTATCACACACATATTTTTGCCACCTTAACCATTACACCACCAGGACGGTTAAAGGTTTATGCACACGCCTACGACTTATTATCCATTCTCGAATACTGGATATTAATCTAATCATGTTCATACTCCCAACCGCACTATGGTAGCCTACTGTTTAAGTGAGAGGAAAGAATATTCATGGGGCACAGATCATATAGACCGGCCTCTCGAAGAAATATCCCTAAACCTACTAATAATATTATTTTTATTAATCTCACCACCACACCCCCAATGAAATTAATTAAAGTATATATGATCCACCGGGATTCGAACCCGGGTTATCACACACATATTTTTGCCACCTTAACCATTACACCACCAGGACGGTTAAAGGTTTATGCACACGCCTACGACTTATTATCCATTCTCGAATACTGGATATTAACCTAATCATGTTCATACTCCCAACCGCACTATGGTAGCCTACTGTTTAAGTGAGAGGAAAGAATATTCATGGGGCACAGATCATATAGACCGGCCTCTCGAAGAAATATCCCTAAACCTACTAATAATATTATTTTTATTAATCTCACCACCACACCCCCAATGAAATTAATTAAAGTATATATGATCCACCGGGATTCGAACCCGGGTTATCACACACATATTTTTGCCACCTTAACCATTACACCACCAGGACGGTTAAAGGTTTATGCACACGCCTACGACTTATTATCCATTCTTGAATACTGGATATTAATCTAATCATGTTCATACTCCCAACCGCACTATGGTAGCCTACTGTTTAAGTGAGAGGAAAGAATATTCATGAGGCACAGATCATATAGACCGGCCTCTCGAAGAAATATCCCTAAACCTACTAATAATATTATTTTTATTAATCTCACCACCACACCCCCAATGAAATTAATTAAAGTATATATGATCCACCGGGATTCGAACCCGGGTTATCACACACATATTTTTGCCACCTTAACCATTACACCACCAGGACGGTTAAAGGTTTATGCACACGCCTACGACTTATTATCCATTCTCGAATACTGGATATTAATCTAATCATGTTCATACTCCCAACCGCACTATGGTAGCCTACTGTTTAAGTGAGAGGAAAGAATATTCATGGGGCACAGATCATATAGACCGGCCTCTCGAAGAAATATCCCTAAACCTACTAAAAATATTATTTTTATTAATCTCACCACCACACCCCCAATGAAATTAATTAAAGTATATATGATCCACCGGGATTCGAACCCGGGTTATCACACACATATTTTTGCCACCTTAACCATTACACCACCAGGACGGTTAAAGGTTTATGCACACGCCTACGACTTATTATCCATTCTCGAATACTGGATATTAATCTAATCATGTTCATACTCCCAACCGCACTATGGTAGCCTACTGTTTAAGTGAGAGGAAAGAATATTCATGGGGCACAGATCATATAGACCGGCCTCTCGAAGAAATATCCCTAAACCTACTAATAATATTATTTTTATTAATCTCACCACCACACCCCCAATGAAATTAATTAAAGTATATATGATCCACCGGGATTCGAACCCGGGTTATCACACACATATTTTTGCCACCTTATCCATTACACCACCAGGACGGTTAAAGGTTTATGCACACGCCTACGACTTATTATCCATTCTCGAATACTGGATATTAATCTAATCATGTTCATACTCCCAACCGCACTATGGTAGCCTACTGTTTAAGTGAGAGGAAAGAATATTCATGGGGCACAGATCATATAGACCGGCCTCTCGAAGAAATATCCCTAAACCTACTAATAATATTATTTTTATTAATCTCACCACCACACCCCCAATGAAATTAATTAAAGTATATATGATCCACCGGGATTCGAACCCGGGTTATCACACACATATTTTTGCCACCTTAACCATTACACCACCAGGACGGTTAAAGGTTTATGCACACGCCTACGACTTATTATCCATTCTCGAATACTGGATATTAATCTAATCATGTTCATACTCCCAACCGCACTATGGTAGCCTACTGTTTAAGTGAGAGGAAAGAATATTCATGGGGCACAGATCATATAGACCGGCCTCTCGAAGAAATATCCCTAAACCTACTAATAATATTATTTTTATTAATCTCACCACCACACCCCCAATGAAATTAATTAAAGTATATATGATCCACCGGGATTCGAACCCGGGTTATCACACACATATTTTTGCCACCTTAACCATTACACCACCAGGACGGTTAAAGGTTTATGCACACGCCTACGACTTATTATCCATTCTCGAATACTGGATATTAATCTAATCATGTTCATACTCCCAACCGCACTATGGTAGCCTACTGTTTAAGTGAGAGGAAAGAATATTCATGAGGCACAGATCATATAGACCGGCCTCTCGAAGAAATATCCCTAAACCTACTAATAATATTATTTTTATTAATCTCACCACCACACCCCCAATGAAATTAATTAAAGTATATATGATCCACCGGGATTCGAACCCGGGTTATCACACACATATTTTTGCCACCTTAACCATTACACCACCAGGACGGTTAAAGGTTTATGCACACGCCTACGACTTATTATCCATTCTCGAATACTGGATATTAATCTAATCATGTTCATACTCCCAACCGCACTATGGTAGCCTACTGTTTAAGTGAGAGGAAAGAATATTCATGGGGCACAGATCATATAGACCGGCCTCTCGAAGAAATATCCCTAAACCTACTAATAATATTATTTTTATTAATCTCACCACCACACCCCCAATGAAATTAATTAAAGTATATATGATCCACCGGGATTCGAACCCGGGTTATCACACACATATTTTTGCCACCTTAACCATTACACCACCAGGACGGTTAAAGGTTTATGCACACGCCTACGACTTATTATCCATTCTCGAATACTGGATATTAATCTAATCATGTTCATACTCCCAACCGCACTATGGTAGCCTACTGTTTAAGTGAGAGGAAAGAATATTCATGGGGCACAGATCATATAGACCGGCCTCTCGAAGAAATATCCCTAAACCTACTAATAATATTATTTTTATTAATCTCACCACCACACCCCCAATGAAATTAATTAAAGTATATATGATCCACGGGGATTCGAACCCGGGTTATCACACACATATTTTTGCCACCTTAACCATTACACCACCAGGACGGTTAAAGGTTTATGCACACGCCTACGACTTATTATCCATTCTCGAATACTGGATATTAATCTAATCATGTTCATACTCCCAACCGCACTATGGTAGCCTACTGTTTAAGTGAGAGGAAAGAATATTCATGGGGCACAGATCATATAGACCGGCCTCTCGAAGAAATCCCGTATTATAGAGCTAAAATCACCCTAAAACTAGGCTAATTAACATTGAATTGACAAAATAATATTTTCTCAAAAACTATTTTCTGAGATTGGACACTAAAGTGAATTGGTCTTGTATGGTGGAGACATAAAAACGGGATTTAGAGCCTCTATAACTGGGCTATCTTAATACACGAGAGGTAGACATATAATAGAGCTAAAATCACCCTAAAACTAGGCTAATTAACATTGAATTGACAAAATAATATTTTCTCAAAAACTATTTTCTGAGATTGGACACTAAAGTGAATTGGTCTTGTATGGTGGAGACATAAAAACGGGATTTAGAGCCTCTATAACTGGGCTATCTTAATACACGAGAGGTAGACATATAATAGAGCTAAAATCACCCTAAAAACTAGGCTAATTAACATTGAATTGACAAAATAATATTTTCTCAAAAAATATTTTCTGAGATTGGACACTAAAGTGAATTGGTCTTGTATGGTGGAGACATAAAACGGGATTTAGAGCCCCTATAACTGGGCTATCTTAATACATGAGAGGTAGACATATAATAGAGCTAAAATCACCCTAAAAACTAGGCTAATTAACATTGAATTGACAAAATAATATTTTCTCAAAAACTATTTTCTGAGATTGGACACTAAAGTGAATTGGTCTTGTATGGTGGAGACATAACACGGGATTTAGAGCCCCTATAACTGGGCTATCTTAATACACGAGAGGTAGACATATAATAGAGCTAAAGTCACCCTAAAAACTAGGCTAATTAACATTGAATTGACAAAATAATATTTTCTCAAAAACTATTTTCTGAGATTGGACACTAAAGTGAATTGGTCTTGTATGGTGGAGACATAAAACGGGATTTAGAGCCCCTATAACTGGGCTATCTTAATACACGAGAGGTAGACATATAATAGAGCTAAAATCACCCTAAAAACTAGGCTAATTAACATTGAATTGACAAAATAATATTTTCTCAAAAACAATTTTCTGAGATTGGACACTAAAGTGAATTGGTCTTGTATGGTGGAGACATAAAACGGGATTTAGAGCCCCTATAACTGGGCTATCTTAATACATGAGAGGTAGACATATAATAGAGCTAAAATCACCCTAAAAACTAGGCTAATTAACATTGAATTGACAAAATAATATTTTCTCAAAAACTATTTTCTGAGATTGGACACTAAAGTGAATTGGTCTTGTATGGTGGAGACATAAAAACGGGATTTAGAGCCTCTATAACTGGGCTATCTTAATACACGAGAGGTAGACATATAATAGAGCTAAAATCACCCTAAAACTAGTCTAATTAACATTGAATTGACAAAATAATATTTTCTCAAAAACTATTTCTGAGATTGGACACTAAAGTGAATTGGTCTTGTATGGTGGAGACATAAAAACGGGATTTAGAGCCTCTATAACTGGGCTATCTACACGAGAGGTAGACATATAATAGAGCTAAGATCACCCTAAAACTAGGCTAATTAACATTGAATTGACAAAATAATATTTTCTCAAAAACTATTTTCTGAGATTGGACACTAAAGTGAATTGGTCTTGTATGGTGGAGACATAAAAACGGGATTTAGAGCCTCTATAACTGGGCTATCTACACGAGAGGTAGACATATAATAGAGCTAAAATCACCCTAAAAACTAGGCTAATTAACATTGAATTGACAAAATAATATTTTCTCAAAAACTATTTTCTGAGATTGGACACTAAAGTGAATTGGTCTTGTATGGTGGAGACATAAAAACGGGATTTAGAGCCTCTATAACTGGGCTATCTACACGAGAGGTAGACATATAATAGAGCTAAAATCACCCTAAAAACTAGGCTAATTAACATTGAATTGACAAAATAATATTTTCTCAAAAACTATTTTCTGAGATTGGACACTAAAGTGAATTGGTCTTGTATGGTGGAGACATAAAACGGGATTTAGAGCCTCTATAACTGGGCTATCTACACGAGAGGTAGACATATAATAGAGCTAAAATCACCCTAAAAACTAGGCTAATTAACATTGAATTGACAAAATAATATTTTCTCAAAAACTATTTTCTGAGATTGGACACTAAAGTGAATTGGTCTTGTATGGTGGAGACATAAAACGGGATTTAGAGCCTCTATAACTGGGCTATATTAATACACGAGAGGTAGACATATAATAGAGCTAAAATCACCCTAAAAACTAGGCTAATTAACCCTTTACCGGGCACTCATAGAAATACTTAGAAATTTCATTTTTTGACCCTAGACCATGAAAGTAGACCTAATTCTAAGGTATTTTTGCTTATGATTTTTTTTCACATTTTTGCATATTTAATTAGCAAATCGAGGTTGACGAAGTGATCATATATGGACAAGCGCCGGTCTAGGGTAAAAATAATCTTGAATTATGCTATATTGAAAATGTAAATTTAAGGTAAACAAAATACACAGAATAACAGTTATATCATTATATTACCCAAAAATAAGCGTTTTATTTTAATAAGTATATAAATAGATTATATATGAATATTTTAGTTTAGGTACTTTTCACAACTCAAGACACTGTCTGGTACCCCATGAATAATTAATTCCAAAAAACAAATTGGGCATAGGTTCCCCCTGAACAAGTAATTCCAGCAACATTTGGGCATAGCTTCCCCATGAACACAGAATTCCAGCAACATTTTGGCATAGGTTTCCCATGGACAATGAATTCCAGCAAAATTTGGGCAGAGGTTCCCCCTGACCAATGAATTTCAGCAAATTTTGGGTATAGGATCCCCATGAAAATTGGTATTTCTGTATGTGACAGTACTCATATCTCAAAAAAACTTCAGTATATGCCTCACAATATCAAAAATATATGTGAACTCACTAAAATTGTTGTGAACTCACTAAAATTACCAAACTCATATTTATTTCACTGTACACTTATGAGGAAATAATAGAAATCGGTAATTTATTTCTATGTTGAACATTCTAGAATCCCTACCCAAGTTGTGGCCATGTGCCATGCTGGTTTGGGTAACTATCATCAAAGTTATATGGTTTTATGTAACTTGGGAGTACAACCCCTTACCGGGCAAAATGATCATATTTAGTAATTTCAATTCTATAGGCTACCGGGCGTAAGTCCATATATGATCACTTGGGCTTTACCCCTTACCGGGCGCATGTCCATATTTGATCATTCACTTTTTCGCAAACAAATTTCACCAATTTCCGTATGTTCCACGTAAATGACAACTATATCAGGTTATAGTACAACTATTCACCTGCATAATATCAGATTATTATCAACTTACCGATATTACGTGATGAGCTAGGGTCGAGGGCGTCAAGAGAAAAATCGCTGAGATCCTACTTTCTTCATGTCTGGCCTGCAACTGAACTTAGAGTTGCTCTCAACCAATACTGAGATGGCATCAGCTCTTACACCATACACAGTGAGTAGCCTGATCATCAGTGATTGGCTGAGGCATGATGATGTGGTGGCAAACACACACCGGGCGGCTTGGGAGCGCCCTTTTGGACGCCCATTTAAGTTACCATATATGGTTCCTCGCCCGGTAAAGGGTTAACATTGAATTGACAAAATAATATTTTCTCAAAAACTATTTTCTGAGATTGGACACTAAAGTGAATTGGTCTTGTATGGTGGAGACATAAAACGGGATTTAGAGCCTCTATAACTGGGCTATTTACACGAGAGGTAGACATATAATAGAGCTAAAATCACCCTAAAAACTAGTCTAATTAACATTGAATTGACAAAATAATATAAACGGGATTTAGAGCCTCTATAACTGGGCTATCTACACGAGAGGTAGACATATAATAGAGCTAAAATCACCCTAAAAACTAGGCTAATTAACATTGAATTGACAAAATAATATTTTCTCAAAAACTATTTTCTGAGATTGGACACTAAAGTGAATTGGTCTTGTATGGTGGAGACATAAAACGGGATTTAGAGCCTCTATAACTGGGCTATCTACACGAGAGGTAGACATATAATAGAGCTAAAATCACCCTAAAAACTAGGCTAATTAACATTGAATTGACAAAATAATATTTTCTCAAAAACTATTTTCTGAGATTGGACACTAAAGTGAATTGGTCTTGTATGGTGGAGACATAAAACGGGATTTAGAGCCTCTATAACTGGGCTATCTACACGAGAGGTAGACATATAATAGAGCTAAAATCACCCTAAAAACTAGGCTAATTAACATTGAATTGACAAAATAATATTTTCTCAAAAACTATTTTCTGAGATTGGACACTAAAGTGAATTGGTCTTGTATGGTGGAGACATAAAACGGGATTTAGAGCCTCTATAACTGGGCTATCTACACGAGAGGTAGACATATAATAGAGCTAAAATCACCCTAAAAACTAGGCTAATTAACATTGAATTGACAAAATAATATTTTCTCAAAAACTATTTTCTGAGATTGGACACTAAAGTGAATTGGTCTTGTATGGTGGAGACATAAAACGGGATTTAGAGCCTCTATAACTGGGCTATCTACACGAGAGGTAGACATATAATAGAGCTAAAATCACCCTAAAAACTAGGCTAATTAACATTGAATTGACAAAATAATATTTTCTCAAAAACTATTTTCTGAGATTGGACACTAAAGTGAATTGGTCTTGTATGGTGGAGACATAAAACGGGATTTAGAGCCTCTATAACTGGGCTATCTACACGAGAGGTAGACATATAATAGAGCTAAAATCACCCTAAAAACTAGTCTAATTAACATTGAATTGACAAAATAATATGTTCTCAAAAACTATTTTCTGAGATTGGACACTAAAGTGAATTGGTCTTGTATGGTGGAGACATAAAATGGGATTTAGAGCCTCTATAACTGGGCTATCTACACGGGAGGTAGACATATAATAGAGCTAAAATCACCCTAAAAACAAGTCTAATTAACATTGAATTGACAAAATAATATTTTCTCAAAAACTATTTTCTGAGATTGGACACTAAAGTGAATTGGTCTTGTATGGTGGAGACATAAAACGGGATTTAGAGCCCCTATAACTGGGCTATCTTAATACACGAGAGGTAGACATATAATAGAGCTAAAATCACCCTAAAAACTAGGCTAATTAACATTGAATTGACAAAATAATATTTTCTCAAAAACTATTTTCTGAGATTGGACACTAAAGTGAATTGGTCTTGTATGGTGGAGACATAAAACGGGATTTAGAGCCCCTATAACTGGGCTATCTTAATACATGAGAGGTAGACATATAATAGAGTAAAAACACCCTAAAAACTAGGCTAATTAACATTGAATTGACAAAATAATATTTTCTCAAAAACTATTTTCTGAGATTGGATTGGACACTAAAGTGAATTGGTCTTGTATGGTGGAGACATAAAAACGGGATTTAGAGCCTCTATAACTGGGCTATCTTAATACACGAGAGGTAGACATATAATAGAGCTAAAATCACCCTAAAACTAGTCTAATTAACATTGAATTGACAAAATAATATTTTCTCAAAAACTATTTTCTGAGATTGGACACTAAAGTGAATTGGTCTTGTATGGTGGAGACATAAAAACGGGATTTAGAGCCTCTATAACTGGGCTATCTACACGAGAGGTAGACATATAATAGAGCTAAAATCACCCTAAAACTAGGCTAATTAACATTGAATTGACAAAATAATATTTTCTCAAAAACTATTTTCTGAGATTGGACACTAAAGTGAATTGGTCTTGTATGGTGGAGACATAAAAACGGGATTTAGAGCCTCTATAATTGGGCTATCTACACGAGAGGTAGACATATAATAGAGCTAAAATCACCCTAAAAACTAGGCTAATTAACATTGAATTGACAAAATAATATTTTCTCAAAAACTATTTTCTGAGACACTAAAGTGAATTGGTCTTGTATGGTGGAGACATAAAAACGGGATTTAGAGCCTCTATAACTGGGCTATCTACACGAGAGGTGGACATATAATAGAGCTAAAATCACCCTAAAAAGTAGGCTAATTAACATTGAATTGACAAAATAATATTTTCTCAAAAACTATTTTCTGAGATTGGACACTAAAGTGAATTGGTCTTGTATGGTGGAGACATAAAACGGGATTTAGAGCCTCTATAACTGGGCTATCTACACGAGAGGTAGACATATAATAGAGCTAAAATCACCCTAAAAACTAGGCTAATTAACATTGAATTGACAAAATAATATTTTCTCAAAAACTATTTTCTGAGATTGGACACTAAAGTGAATTGGTCTTGTATGGTGGAGACATAAAACGGGATTTAGAGCCTCTATAACTGGGCTATATTAATACACGAGAGGTAGACATATAATAGAGCTAAAATCACCCTAAAAACTAGGCTAATTAACATTGAATTGACAAAATAATATTTTCCCAAACACTATTTTCTGAGATTGGACACTAAAGTGAATTGGTCTTGTATGGTGGAGACATAAAACGGGATTTAGAGCCTCTATAACTGGGCTATCTACACGAGAGGTAGACATATAATAGAGCTAAAATCACCCTAAAAACTAGTCTAATTAACATTGAATTGACAAAATAATATAAACTGGATTTAGAGCCTCTATAACTGGGCTATCTACACGAGAGGTAGACATATAATAGAGCTAAAATCACCCTAAAAACTAGGCTAATTAACATTGAATTGACAAAATAATATTTTCTCAAAAACTATTTTCTGAGATTGGACACTAAAGTGAATTGGTCTTGTATGGTGGAGACATAAAACGGGATTTAGAGCCTCTATAACTGGGCTATCTACACGAGAGGTAGACATATAATAGAGCTAAAATCACCCTAAAAACTAGGCTAATTAACATTGAATTGACAAAATAATATTTTCTCAAAACTATTTTCTGAGATTGGACACTAAAGTGAATTGGTCTTGTATGGTGGAGACATAAAACGGGATTTAGAGCCTCTATAACTGGGCTATCTACACGAGAGGTAGACATATAATAGAGCTAAAATCACCCTAAAAACTAGGCTAATTAACATTGAATTGACAAAATAATATTTTCTCAAAAACTATTTTCTGAGATTGGACACTAAAGTGAATTGGTCTTGTATGGTGGAGACATAAAACGGGATTTAGAGCCTCTATAACTGGGCTATCTACACGAGAGGTAGACATATAATAGAGCTAAAATCACCCTAAAAACTAGTCTAATTAACATTGAATTGACAAAATAATATTTTCTCAAAAACTATTTTCTGAGATTGGACACTAAAGTGAATTGGTCTTGTATGGTGGAGACATAAAATGGGATTTAGAGCCTCTATAACTGGGCTATCTACACGGGAGGTAGACATATAATAGAGCTAAAATCACCCTAAAAACTAGTCTAATTAACATTGAATTGACAAAATAATATTTTCTCAAAAACTATTTTCTGAGATTGGACACTAAAGTGAATTGGTCTTGTATGGTGGAGACATAAAATGGGATTTAGAGCCTCTATAACTGGGCTATCTACACGGGAGGTAGACATATAATAGAGCTAAAATCACCCTAAAAACTAGTCTAATTAACATTGAATTGACAAAATAATATTTTCTCAAAAACTATTTTCTGAGATTGGACACTAAAGTGAATTGGTCTTGTATGGTGGAGACATAAAATGGGATTTAGAGCCTCTATAACTGGGCTATCTACACGGGAGGTAGACATATAATAGAGCTAAAATCACCCTAAAAACTAGTCTAATTAACATTGAATTGACAAAATAATATAAACGGGATTTATAGCCTCTATAACTGGGCTATCTACACGAGAGGTAGACATATAATATAATAGAGCTAAAATCACCCTAAAAACTAGGCTAATTAACATTGAATTGACAAAATAATATTTTCTCAAAAACTATTTTCTGAGATTGGACACTACAGTGAATTGGTCTTGTATGGTGGAGACATAAAACGGGATTTAGAGCCTCTATAACTGGGCTATCTACACGGGAGGTAGACATATAATAGAGCTAAAATCACCCTAAAAACTAGGCTAATTAACATTGAATTGACAAAATAATATTTTCTCAAAAACTATTTTCTGAGATTGGACACTAAAGTGAATTGGTCTTGTATGGTGGAGACATAAAACGGGATTTAGAGCCTCTATAACTGGGCTATCTACACGGGAGGTAGACATATAATAGAGCTAAAATCACCCTAAAAACTAGGCTAATTAACATTGAATTGACAAAATAATATTTTCTCAAAAACTATTTTCTGAGATTGGACACTAAAGTGAATTGGTCTTGTATGGTGGAGACATAAAACGGGATTTAGAGCCTCTATAACTGGGCTATCTACACGAGACGTAGACATAATTATAATAGAGCTAAAATCACCCTAAAAACTAAGATAATTAACATTGAATTGACAAAATAATAATTTCTCAAAAACTATTTTCTGAGATTGGACACTAAAGTGAATTGGTCTTGTATGGTGGAGACACAAAACGGGATTTAGAGCCTCTATAACTGGGCTATCTACACGGGAGGTAGACATATAATAGAGCTAAAATCACCCTAAAAACTAAGATAATTAACATTGAATTGACAAAATAATAATTTCTCAAAAACTATTTTCTGAGATTGGACACTAAAGTGAATTGGTCTTGTATGGTGGAGACATAAAACGGGATTTAGAGCCTCTATAACTGGGCTATCTACACGAGAGGTAGACATATAATAGAGCTAAAATCACCCTAAAAACTAGGCTAATTAACATTGAATTGACAAAATAATATTTTCTCAAAAACTATTTTCTGAGATTGGACACTAAAGTGAATTGGTCTTGTATGGTGGAGACATAAAAACGGGATTTAGAGCCTCTATAACTGGGCTATCTACACGAGAGGTAGACATATAATAGAGCTAAAATCACCCTAAAAACTAGGCTAATTAACATTGAATTGACAAAATAATATTTTCTCAAAAACTATTTTCTGAGATTGGACACTAAAGTGAATTGGTCTTGTATGGTGGAGACATAAAACGGGATTTAGAGCCTCTATAACTGGGCTATCTACACGAGAGGTAGACATATAATAGAGCTAAAATCACCCTAAAAACTAGGCTAATTAACATTGAATTGACAAAATAATATTTTCTCAAAAACTATTTTCTGAGATTGGACACTAAAGTGAATTGGTCTTGTATGGTGGAGACATAAAACGGGATTTAGAGCCTCTATAACTGGGCTATCTTAATACACGAGAGGTAGACATATAATAGAGCTAAAATCACCCTAAAAACTAGGCTAATTAACATTCAATTGACAAAATAATATTTTCTCAAAAACTATTTTCTGAGATTGGACACTAAAGTGAATTGGTCTTGTATGGTGGAGACATAAAACGGGATTTAGAGCCTCTATAACTGGGCTATCTACACGAGAGGTAGACATATAATAGAGCTAAAATCACCCTAAAAACTAGTCTAATTAACATTGAATTGACAAAATAATATAAACGGGATTTAGAGCCTCTATAACTGGGCTATCTACACGAGAGGTAGACATATAATAGAGCTAAAATCACCCTAAAAACTAGGCTAATTAACATTGAATTGACAAAATAATATTTTCTCAAAAACTATTTTCTGAGATTGGACACTAAAGTGAATTGGTCTTGTATGGTGGAGACATAAAACGGGATTTAGAGCCTCTATAACTGGGCTATCTACACGAGAGGTAGACATATAATAGAGCTAAAATCACCCTAAAAACTAGGCTAATTAACATTGAATTGACAAAATAATATTTTCTCAAAAACTATTTTCTGAGATTGGACACTAAAGTGAATTGGTCTTGTATGGTGGAGACATAAAACGGGATTTAGAGCCTCTATAACTGGGCTATCTACACGAGAGGTAGACATATAATAGAGCTAAAATCACCCTAAAAACTAGGCTAATTAACATTGAATTGACAAAATAATATTTTCTCAAAAACTATTTTCTGAGATTGGACACTAAAGTGAATTGGTCTTGTATGGTGGAGACATAAAACGGGATTTAGAGCCTCTATAACTGGGCTATCTACACGAGAGGTAGACATATAATAGAGCTAAAATCACCCTAAAAACTAGGCTAATTAACATTGAATTGACAAAATAATATTTTCTCAAAAACTATTTTCTGAGATTGGACACTAAAGTGAATTGGTCTTGTATGGTGGAGACATAAAACGGGATTTAGAGCCTCTATAACTGGGCTATCTACACGAGAGGTAGACATATAATAGAGCTAAAATCACCCTAAAAACTAGGCTAATTAACATTGAATTGACAAAATAATATTTTCTCAAAAACTATTTTCTGAGATTGGACACTAAAGTGAATTGGTCTTGTATGGTGGAGACATAAAACGGGATTTAGAGCCTCTATAACTGGGCTATCTACACGAGAGGTAGACATATAATAGAGCTAAAATCACCCTAAAAACTAGTCTAATTAACATTGAATTGACAAAATAATATTTTCTCAAAAACTATTTTCTGAGATTGGACACTAAAGTGAATTGGTCTTGTATGGTGGAGACATAAAATGGGATTTAGAGCCTCTATAACTGGGCTATCTACACGGGAGGTAGACATATAATAGAGCTAAAATCACCCTAAAAACTAGTCTAATTAACATTGAATTGACAAAATAATATTTTCTCAAAAACTATTTTCTGAGATTGGACACTAAAGAGAATTGGTCTTGTATGGTGGAGACATAAAATGGGATTTAGAGCCTCTATAACTGGGCTATCTACACGGGAGGTAGACATATAATAGAGCTAAAATCACCCTAAAAACTAGTCTAATTAACATTGAATTGACAAAATAATATTTTCTCAAAAACTATTTTCTGAGATTGGACACTAAAGTGAATTGGTCTTGTATGGTGGAGACATAAAATGGGATTTAGAGCCTCTATAACTGGGCTATCTACACGGGAGGTAGACATATAATAGAGCTAAAATCACCCTAAAAACTAGTCTAATTAACATTGAATTGACAAAATAATATAAACGGGATTTAGAGCCTCTATAACTGGGCTATCTACACGAGAGGTAGACATATAATATAATAGAGCTAAAATCACCCTAAAAACTAGGCTAATTAACATTGAATTGACAAAATAATATTTTCTCAAAAACTATTTTCTGAGATTGGACACTAAAGTGAATTGGTCTTGTATGTTGGAGACATAAAACGGGATTTAGAGCCTCTATAACTGGGCTATCTACACGGGAGGTAGACATATAAGAGAGCTAAAATCACCCTAAAAACTAGGCTAATTAACATTGAATTGACAAAATAATATTTTCTCAAAAACTATTTTCTGAGATTGGACACTAAAGTTAATTGGTCTTGTATGGTGGAGACATAAAACGGGATTTAGAGCCTCTATAACTGGGCTATCTACACGGGAGGTAGACATATAATAGAGCTAAAATCACCCTAAAAACTAGGCTAATTAACATTGAATTGACAAAATAATATTTTCTCAAAAACTATTTTCTGAGATTGGACACTAAAGTGAATTGGTCTTGTATGGTGGAGACATAAAACGGGATTTAGAGCCTCTATAACTGGGCTATCTACACGAGAGGTAGACATATAATAGAGCTAAAATCACCCTAAAAACTAAGATAATTAACATTGAATTGACAAAATAATAATTTCTCAAAAACTATTTTCTGAGATTGGACACTAAAGTGAATTGGTCTTGTATGGTGGATGAGACACAAAACTGGATTTAGAGCCTCTATAACTGGGCTATCTACACGAGAGGTAGACATATAATAGAGCTAAAATCACCCTAAAAACTAAGATAATTAACATTGAATTGACAAAATAATATAAACGGGATTAGAGCTCTATAACTGGGCTATCTACACGAGAGGTAGACATATAATAGAGCTAAAATCACCCTAAACACTAAGATAATTAACATTGAATTGACAAAATAATAATTTTCTCAAAACTATTTTCTGAGATTGGACACTAAAGTGAATTGGTCTTGTATGGTGGAGACACAAAACGGGATTTAGAGCCTCTATAACTGGGCTATCTACACGAGAGGTAGACATATAATAGAGCTAAAATCACCCTAAAAACTAGGCTAATTAACATTGAATTGACAAAATAATATTTTCTCAAAAACTATTTTCTGAGATTGGACACTACAGTGAATGGTCTTGTATGGTGGAGACATAAAACGGGATTTAGAGCCTCTATAACTGGGCTATCTACACGAGAGGTAGACATATAATAGAGCTAAAATCACCCTAAAAACTAGTCTAATTAACATTGAATTGACAAAATAATATTTTCTCAAAAACTATTTTCTGAGATTGGACACTAAAGTGAATTGGTCTTGTATGGTGGAGACATAAAATGGGATTTAGAGCCTCTATAACTGGGCTATCTACACGGGAGGTAGACATATAATAGAGCTAAAATCACCCTAAAAACTAGTCTAATTAACATTGAATTGACAAAATAATATTTTCTCAAAAACTATTTTCTGAGATTGGACACTAAAGAGAATTGGTCTTGTATGGTGGAGACATAAAATGGGATTTAGAGCCTCTATAACTGGGCTATCTACACGGGAGGTAGACATATAATAGAGCTAAAATCACCCTAAAAACTAGTCTAATTAACATTGAATTGACAAAATAATATTTTCTCAAAAACTATTTTCTGAGATTGGACACTAAAGTGAATTGGTCTTGTATGGTGGAGACATAAAATGGGATTTAGAGCCTCTATAACTGGGCTATCTACACGGGAGGTAGACATATAATAGAGCTAAAATCACCCTAAAAACTAGTCTAATTAACATTGAATTGACAAAATAATATAAACGGGATTTAGAGCCTCTATAACTGGGCTATCTACACGAGAGGTAGACATATAATATAATAGAGCTAAAATCACCCTAAAAACTAGGCTAATTAACATTGAATTGACAAAATAATATTTTCTCAAAAACTATTTTCTGAGATTGGACACTAAAGTGAATTGGTCTTGTATGTTGGAGACATAAAACGGGATTTAGAGCCTCTATAACTGGGCTATCTACACGGGAGGTAGACATATAAGAGAGCTAAAATCACCCTAAAAACTAGGCTAATTAACATTGAATTGACAAAATAATATTTTCTCAAAAACTATTTTCTGAGATTGGACACTAAAGTGAATTGGTCTTGTATGGTGGAGACATAAAACGGGATTTAGAGCCTCTATAACTGGGCTATCTACACGAGAGGTAGACATATAATAGAGCTAAAATCACCCTAAAAACTAGGCTAATTAACATTGAATTGACAAAATAATATTTTCTCAAAAACTATTTTCTGAGATTGGACACTAAAGTGAATTGGTCTTGTATGGTGGAGACATAAAACGGGATTTAGAGCCTCTATAACTGGGCTATCTACACGAGAGGTAGACATATAATAGAGCTAAAATCACCCTAAAAACTAGGCTAATTAACATTGAATTGACAAAATAATATTTTCTCAAAAACAATTTTCTGAGATTGGACACTAAAGTGAATTGGTCTTGTATGGTGGAGACATAAAACGGGATTTAGAGCCTCTATAACTGGGCTATCTACACGAGAGGTAGACATATAATAGAGCTAAAATCACCCTAAAAACTAGGCTAATTAACATTGAATTGACAAAATAATATTTTCTCAAAAACTATTTTCTGAGATTGGACACTAAAGTGAATTGGTCTTGTATGGTGGAGACATAAAACGGGATTTAGAGCCTCTATAACTGGGCTATCTACACGAGAGGTAGACATATAATAGAGCTAAAATCACCCTAAAAACTAGTCTAATTAACATTGAATTGACAAAATAATATGTTCTCAAAAACTATTTTCTGAGATTGGACACTAAAGTGAATTGGTCTTGTATGGTGGAGACATAAAATGGGATTTAGAGCCTCTATAACTGGGCTATCTACACGGGAGGTAGACATATAATAGAGCTAAAATCACCCTAAAAACTAGTCTAATTAACATTGAATTGACAAAATAATATTTTCTCAAAAACTATTTTCTGAGATTGGACACTAAAGTGAATTGGTCTTGTATGGTGGAGACATAAAACGGGATTTAGAGCCCCTATAACTGGGCTATCTTAATACACGAGAGGTAGACATATAATAGAGCTAAAATCACCCTAAAAATAGGCTAATTAACATTGAATTGACAAAATAATATTTTCTCAAAAACTATTTTCTGAGATTGGACACTAAAGTGAATTGGTCTTGTATGGTGGAGACATAAAACGGGATTTAGAGCCCCTATAACTGGGCTATCTTAATACATGAGAGGTAGACATATAATAGAGTAAAAACACCCTAAAAACTAGGCTAATTAACATTGAATTGACAAAATAATATTTTCTCAAAAACTATTTTCTGAGATTGGACACTAAAGTGAATTGGTCTTGTATGGTGGAGACATAAAAACGGGATTTAGAGCCTCTATAACTGGGCTATCTTAATACACGAGAGGTAGACATATAATAGAGCTAAAATCACCCTAAAACTAGTCTAATTAACATTGAATTGACAAAATAATATTTTCTCAAAAACTATTTTCTGAGATTGGACACTAAAGTGAATTGGTCTTGTATGGTGGAGACATAAAAACGGGATTTAGAGCCTCTATAACTGGGCTATCTACACCAGAGGTAGACATATAATAGAGCTAAAATCACCCTAAAACTAGGCTAATTAACATAGAATTTACAAAATAATATTTTCTCAAAAACTATTTTCTGAGATTGGACACTAAAGTGAATTGGTCTTGTATGGTGGAGACATAAAAACGGGATTTAGAGCCTCTATAACTGGGCTATCTACACGAGAGGTAGACATATAATAGAGCTAAAATCACCCTAAAAACTAGGCTAATTAACATTGAATTGACAAAATAATATTTTCTCAAAAACTATTTTCTGAGATTGGACACTAAAGTGAATTGGTCTTGTATGGTGGAGACATAAAAACGGGATTTAGAGCCTCTATAACTGGGCTATCTACACGAGAGGTGGACATATAATAGAGCTAAAATCACCCTAAAAAGTAGGCTAATTAACATTGAATTGACAAAATAATATTTTCTCAAAAACTATTTTCTGAGATTGGACACTAAAGTGAATTGGTCTTGTATGGTGGAGACATAAAACGGGATTTAGAGCCTCTATAACTGGGCTATCTACACGAGAGGTAGACATATAATAGAGCTAAAATCACCCTAAAAACTAGGCTAATTAACATTGAATTGACAAAATAATATTTTCTCAAAAACTATTTTCTGAGATTGGACACTAAAGTGAATTGGTCTTGTATGGTGGAGACATAAAACGGGATTTAGAGCCTCTATAACTGGGCTATATTAATACACGAGAGGTAGACATATAATAGAGCTAAAATCACCCTAAAAACTAGGCTAATTAACATTGAATTGACAAAATAATATTTTCCCAAACACTATTTTCTGAGATTGGACACTAAAGTGAATTGGTCTTGTATGGTGGAGACATAAAACGGGATTTAGAGCCTCTATAACTGGGCTATCTACACGAGAGGTAGACATATAATAGAGCTAAAATCACCCTAAAAACTAGTCTAATTAACATTGAATTGACAAAATAATATAAACTGGATTTAGAGCCTCTATAACTGGGCTATCTACACGAGAGGTAAACATATAATAGAGCTAAAATCACCCTAAAAACTAGGCTAATTAACATTGAATTGACAAAATAATATTTTCTCAAAAACTATTTTCTGAGATTGGACACTAAAGTGAATTGGTCTTGTATGGTGGAGACATAAAACGGGATTTAGAGCCTCTATAACTGGGCTATCTACACGAGAGGTAGACATATAATAGAGCTAAAATCACCCTAAAAAGTAGGCTAATTAACATTGAATTGACAAAATAATATTTTCTCAAAACTATTTTCTGAGATTGGACACTAAAGTGAATTGGTCTTGTATGGTGGAGACATAAAACGGGATTTAGAGCCTCTATAACTGGGCTATCTACACGAGAGGTAGACATATAATAGAGCTAAAATCACCCTAAAAACTAGGCTAATTAACATTGAATTGACAAAATAATATTTTCTCAAAAACTATTTTCTGAGATTGGACACTAAAGTGAATTGGTCTTGTATGGTGGAGACATAAAACGGGATTTAGAGCCTCTATAACTGGGCTATCTACACGAGAGGTAGACATATAATAGAGCTAAAATCACCCTAAAAACTAGTCTAATTAACATTGAATTGACAAAATAATATTTTCTCAAAAACTATTTTCTGAGATTGGACACTAAAGTGAATTGGTCTTGTATGGTGGAGACATAAAATGGGATTTAGAGCCTCTATAACTGGGCTATCTACACGGGAGGTAGACATATAATAGAGCTAAAATCACCCTAAAAACTAGTCTAATTAACATTGAATTGACAAAATAATATTTTCTCAAAAACTATTTTCTGAGATTGGACACTAAAGTGAATTGGTCTTGTATGGTGGAGACATAACATGGGATTTAGAGCCTCTATAACTGGGCTATCTACACGGGAGGTAGACATATAATAGAGCTAAAATCACCCTAAAAACTAGTCTAATTAACATTGAATTGACAAAATAATATTTTCTCAAAAACTATTTTCTGAGATTGGACACTAAAGTGAATTGGTCTTGTATGGTGGAGACATAAAATGGGATTTAGAGCCTCTATAACTGGGCTATCTACACGGGAGGTAGACATATAATAGAGCTAAAATCACCCTAAAAACTAGTCTAATTAACATTGAATTGACAAAATAATATAAACGGGATTTATAGCCTCTATAACTGGGCTATCTACACGAGAGGTAGACATATAATATAATAGAGCTAAAATCACCCTAAAAACTAGGCTAATTAACATTGAATTGACAAAATAATATTTTCTCAAAAACTATTTTCTGAGATTGGACACTACAGTGAATTGGTCTTGTATGGTGGAGACATAAAACGGGATTTAGAGCCTCTATAACTGGGCTATCTACACGGGAGGTAGACATATAATAGAGCTAAAATCACCCTAAAAACTAGGCTAATTAACATTGAATTGACAAAATAATATTTTCTCAAAAACTATTTTCTGAGATTGGACACTAAAGTGAATTGGTCTTGTATGGTGGAGACATAAAACGGGATTTAGAGCCTCTATAACTGGGCTATCTACACGGGAGGTAGACATATAATAGAGCTAAAATCACCCTAAAAACTAGGCTAATTAACATTGAATTGACAAAATAATATTTTCTCAAAAACTATTTTCTGAGATTGGACACTAAAGTGAATTGGTCTTGTATGGTGGAGACATAAAACGGGATTTAGAGCCTCTATAACTGGGCTATCTACACGAGACGTAGACATAATTATAATAGAGCTAAAATCACCCTAAAAACTAAGATAATTAACATTGAATTGACAAAATAATAATTTCTCAAAAACTATTTTCTGAGATTGGACACTAAAGTGAATTGGTCTTGTATGGTGGAGACACAAAACGGGATTTAGAGCCTCTATAACTGGGCTATCTACACGAGAGGTAGACATATAATAGAGCTAAAATCACCCTAAAAACTAAGATAATTAACATTGAATTGACAAAATAATAATTTCTCAAAAACTATTTTCTGAGATTGGACACTAAAGTGAATTGGTCTTGTATGGTGGAGACATAAAACGGGATTTAGAGCCTCTATAACTGGGCTATCTACACGAGAGGTAGACATATAATAGAGCTAAAATCACCCTAAAAACTAGGCTAATTAACATTGAATTGACAAAATAATATTTTCTCAAAAACTATTTTCTGAGATTGGACACTAAAGTGAATTGGTCTTGTATGGTGGAGACATAAAAACGGGATTTAGAGCCTCTATAACTGGGCTATCTACACGAGAGGTAGACATATAATAGAGCTAAAATCACCCTAAAAACTAGGCTAATTAACATTGAATTGACAAAATAATATTTTCTCAAAAACTATTTTCTGAGATTGGACACTAAAGTGAATTGGTCTTGTATGGTGGAGACATAAAACGGGATTTAGAGCCTCTATAACTGGGCTATCTACACGAGAGGTAGACATATAATAGAGCTAAAATCACCCTAAAAACTAGGCTAATTAACATTGAATTGACAAAATAATATTTTCTCAAAAACTATTTTCTGAGATTGGACACTAAAGTGAATTGGTCTTGTATGGTGGAGACATAAAACGGGATTTAGAGCCTCTATAACTGGGCTATCTTAATACACGAGAGGTAGACATATAATAGAGCTAAAATCACCCTAAAAACTAGGCTAATTAACATTCAATTGACAAAATAATATTTTCTCAAAAACTATTTTCTGAGATTGGACACTAAAGTGAATTGGTCTTGTATGGTGGAGACATAAAACGGGATTTAGAGCCTCTATAACTGGGCTATCTACACGAGAGGTAGACATATAATAGAGCTAAAATCACCCTAAAAACTAGTCTAATTAACATTGAATTGACAAAATAATATAAACGGGATTTAGAGCCTCTATAACTGGGCTATCTACACGAGAGGTAGACATATAATAGAGCTAAAATCACCCTAAAAACTAGGCTAATTAACATTGAATTGACAAAATAATATTTTCTCAAAAACTATTTTCTGAGATTGGACACTAAAGTGAATTGGTCTTGTATGGTGGAGACATAAAACGGGATTTAGAGCCTCTATAACTGGGCTATCTACACGAGAGGTAGACATATAATAGAGCTAAAATCACCCTAAAAACTAGGCTAATTAACATTGAATTGACAAAATAATATGTTCTCAAAAACTATTTTCTGAGATTGGACACTAAAGTGAATTGGTCTTGTATGGTGGAGACATACAACGGGATTTAGAGCCTCTATAACTGGGCTATCTACACGAGAGGTAGACATATAATAGAGCTAAAATCACCCTAAAAACTAGGCTAATTAACATTGAATTGACAAAATAATATTTTCTCAAAAACTATTTTCTGAGATTGGACACTAAAGTGAATTGGTCTTGTATGGTGGAGACATAAAACGGGATTTAGAGCCTCTATAACTGGGCTATCTACACGAGAGGTAGACATATAATAGAGCTAAAATCACCCTAAAAACTAGGCTAATTAACATTGAATTGACAAAATAATATTTTCTCAAAAACTATTTTCTGAGATTGGACACTAAAGTGAATTGGTCTTGTATGGTGGAGACATAAAACGGGATTTAGAGCCTCTATAACTGGGCTATCTACACGAGAGGTAGACATATAATAGAGCTAAAATCACCCTAAAAACTAGGCTAATTAACATTGAATTGACAAAATAATATTTTCTCAAAAACTATTTTCTGAGATTGGACACTAAAGTGAATTGGTCTTGTATGGTGGAGACATAAAACGGGATTTAGAGCCTCTATAACTGGGCTATCTACACGAGAGGTAGACATATAATAGAGCTAAAATCACCCTAAAAACTAGTCTAATTAACATTGAATTGACAAAATAATATTTTCTCAAAAACTATTTTCTGAGATTGGACACTAAAGTGAATTGGTCTTGTATGGTGGAGACATAAAATGGGATTTAGAGCCTCTATAACTGGGCTATCTACACGGGAGGTAGACATATAATAGAGCTAAAATCACCCTAAAAACTAGTCTAATTAACATTGAATTGACAAAATAATATTTTCTCAAAAACTATTTTCTGAGATTGGACACTAAAGAGAATTGGTCTTGTATGGTGGAGACATAAAATGGGATTTAGAGCCTCTATAACTGGGCTATCTACACGGGAGGTAGACATATAATAGAGCTAAAATCACCCTAAAAACTAGTCTAATTAACATTGAATTGACAAAATAATATTTTCTCAAAAACTATTTTCTGAGATTGGACACTAAAGTGAATTGGTCTTGTATGGTGGAGACATAAAATGGGATTTAGAGCCTCTATAACTGGGCTATCTACACGGGAGGTAGACATATAATAGAGCTAAAATCACCCTAAAAACTAGTCTAATTAACATTGAATTGACAAAATAATATAAACGGGATTTAGAGCCTCTATAACTGGGCTATCTACACGAGAGGTAGACATATAATATAATAGAGCTAAAATCACCCTAAAAACTAGGCTAATTAACATTGAATTGACAAAATAATATTTTCTCAAAAACTATTTTCTGAGATTGGACACTAAAGTGAATTGGTCTTGTATGTTGGAGACATAAAACGGGATTTAGAGCCTCTATAACTGGGCTATCTACACGGGAGGTAGACATATAAGAGAGCTAAAATCACCCTAAAAACTAGGCTAATTAACATTGAATTGACAAAATAATATTTTCTCAAAAACTATTTTCTGAGATTGGACACTAAAGTGAATTGGTCTTGTATGGTGGAGACATAAAACGGGATTTAGAGCCTCTATAACTGGGCTATCTACACGGGAGGTAGACATATAATAGAGCTAAAATCACCCTAAAAACTAGGCTAATTAACATTGAATTGACAAAAAAATATTTTCTCAAAAACTATTTTCTGAGATTGGACACTAAAGTGAATTGGTCTTGTATGGTGGAGACATAAAACGGGATTTAGAGCCTCTATAACTGGGCTATCTACACGAGAGGTAGACATATAATAGAGCTAAAATCACCCTAAAAACTAAGATAATTAACATTGAATTGACAAAATAATAATTTCTCAAAAACTATTTTCTGAGATTGGACACTAAAGTGAATTGGTCTTGTATGGTGGAGACACAAAACTGGATTTAGAGCCTCTATAACTGGGCTATCTACACGAGAGGTAGACATATAATAGAGCTAAAATCACCCTAAAAACTAAGATAATTAACATTGAATTGACAAAATAATATAAACGGGATTTAGAGCCTCTATAACTGGGCTATCTACACGAGAGGTAGACATATAATAGAGCTAAAATCACCCTAAACACTAAGATAATTAACATTGAATTGACAAAATAATAATTTCTCAAAAACTATTTTCTGAGATTGGACACTAAAGTGAATTGGTCTTGTATGGTGGAGACACAAAACGGGATTTAGAGCCTCTATAACTGGGCTATCTACACGAGAGGTAGACATATAATAGAGCTAAAATCACCCTAAAAACTAGGCTAATTAACATTGAATTGACAAAATAATATTTTCTCAAACACTATTTTCTGAGATTGGACACTAAAGTGAATTGGTCTTGTATGGTGGAGACATAAAACGGGATTTAGAGCCTCTATAACTGGGCTATCTACACGAGAGGTAGACATATAATAGAGCTAAAATCACCCTAAAAACTAGTCTAATTAACATTGAATTGACAAAATAATATTTTCTCAAAAACTATTTTCTGAGATTGGACACTAAAGTGAATTGGTCTTGTATGGTGGAGACATAAAATGGGATTTAGAGCCTCTATAACTGGGCTATCTACACGGGAGGTAGACATATAATAGAGCTAAAATCACCCTAAAAACTAGTCTAATTAACATTGAATTGACAAAATAATATTTTCTCAAAAACTATTTTCTGAGATTGGACACTAAAGAGAATTGGTCTTGTATGGTGGAGACATAAAATGGGATTTAGAGCCTCTATAACTGGGCTATCTACACGGGAGGTAGACATATAATAGAGCTAAAATCACCCTAAAAACTAGTCTAATTAACATTGAATTGACAAAATAATATTTTCTCAAAAACTATTTTCTGAGATTGGACACTAAAGTGAATTGGTCTTGTATGGTGGAGACATAAAATGGGATTTAGAGCCTCTATAAC